>JANHFM010006785.1:0-15107 GCA_032468115.1 Grayia smithii
CCAATAGCATACAAAATATAAATAAAAGTAATGCATAGATTGGGCTGCCCTCCTCAGGGTGCCATCGGCTAGACAATGTTGGTTGGTGGCATCCGGTGCGAGGGCGTTCTCTGTGGGTGCACCGACCCTCTGGAATGGGCTTCCCACCGACCTCCGGACCGCCCGTGATCTCCACCCCTTCTGCCGGGACCTGAAAACATGGCTATTCGAACTGCTTGACTGATGGGACTTGGCTTCCTTATTTCTTTTATTTTCTTATTCTTCCTTTAATTTTATATTTTTTGTAAATTGTTTCAATTTCAATTTTAATTTTTATGTTCTGTATGTTTCTTTTCTGTTTTTAACCTGTGAGCCGCCCCGTCTTTCGCGAGAAGGGCGGCATATAAATTTAAATAAATAAATAATTAATAAGCACGTTAAGATAGAAAACATACTTTATAAAAACAGATATGAAGCAAAAATCATGTGCATTTGAATTTTGCTACCTCCTGCCTTATATTCTTAATGAAAAAAACCAATCTCTTGGGGAAATGTTACTGTGCTCAATTTGTATTTGTCCTTTTTGATAGCCATTCAAATAATGTGACTTAATCAACTGAAATAGAGTCCAAGCACCTATTTGAAATTTATCTTGCTATTTTTCATCCCAATTAGTTAATCTTTTCAAATATGTAACATAGGAAGAGGATTGAAAACCAAGGACTTAATGCAATCAAATTTAAGTAAAAGGAAAAGAGGATTAGAGGAACCCACTTCCTGCTTATATTCTCCTTGGATTGCAGTCAAAATAAATCCAATAAATTGAGTCTCCCTGGATGTCCCTGAATTGTTCTCTCACTCTCTTAAAGCAGAAATTGGGTTTTGCAGGGATATGGTAAACTAACAGTCAGTAAAAAACTCTGGTTTTGTGTCTATTAAATCAGAGGTTCCTAACTTCCAATTTGTGACTGGCACCAGGCTGTGGCATGCCAGAAACCGGATACTGATATTCCAGTCTTTAGTCCCCAATATGATGGCAAACTATTATTTCTAGGAGAGATATTCCAATCTATCTGAAAGGCACTAAATTGCAGAAGGCTACGCTATTATCTTCCCTTTTCTATAGAACACAGTTCCATGTTAGAAATTACTTGAGAAGCTTCTCCATTTTGTCAAAAGCTACTGCTCCAAAATAAATTTAGGGACATTTTGAGAGATGCACAGATACAAATATATAGTTATAATTTCATAACTCTAGAAAACAGGCTTATGACACATTTCATTCATTGTTTAACAATGATTTATTGAATAAACTACAATTGGCTGAGTTTGTTTAACATAGAGATATGGATTGTGTAATTCCCAGGGCTCCACAGAGTTGGGTACCTTTGATAAGTTTAATATATAAGGTAAAGGGTTTTTTTGTTTTTTATTAATTTTTTATTTACCATTTTACAATGGTAAATATTTTTATTTACCATTTTACAACACCATTTTGTTTAATAGGATATTTTTCTTTAATGTATATAGGTGTTTTATTGGTTTGTTTTGTACTGTAATTAATCTTTTCAAAAATAATTGTTTTAAAAGAAAAAGGGATAAAAGACCCCTATTTACAGTAGCTGGTGCAAATTGCTTCTCCTTTTGAGCCCTTAGGTAATTGGAGGATGAAGGGCACCTGATGATCACCTTCCTCCTGTTTGGAGGAATATGACTATTGCTATACCAATCAGGACTTTACTGGCTGAAGGCATAGCAGCGCAGCAACAGTTTGAGATGTTTGTAAGCCTATCTTTGTGAAAGGCACGGTGACAGCAGATCCTATTTTCAGGTATAATGTTTGGACACAATAGAATGTGTCTTCCCAAAACATGGGTAAGCTACACAAGGATGCATGTAATCCATGGGATGTATATTGTGTAAGACCTTTTCTAGAGAGACTTCACAAAGAGAGCTTTTTAGAAACACCTTTTGTCTCCTGTTTTTGTCTCTGGCCACTACAGAACACTTCTTTTTCATTTTTTCCCCTACTTCTTTGGCAGCATTTGTGAGAATCTTAAAAAGAGTTATTGCCCAACTAGGTCTTCCTTGGTTGTGCACTGTTGATACTCAAGGATGTTAATTTTGGGGGTATGCTTGATTTGGTCAGTTAAATCATATAAGCAGACCCACTGGGTTTTTAAATGTGTAATGAATACAGGGTCACTAGCAGAAATGGGTTACAGTAAGTCTCCTTAGTTTATGATGATAACTGGTCAAGAAAACAAACCAAGCTCAGAAAACACTAAGAACTCAACATTTAATCTATAGCATTATTCGGTGCTCAGAATAATGTTTGAGATCATATGAGATGAATATCACAGTTACATTAAAGCAAGCGTGTCTGTTTTCAGGATCACACTATTGCTGCAGGAGGCTTCTGGAAATGCTGGCCACTTTTACAACCATTAAAATGATACGAAAGCTACCAGTGGTACAAAGAGCCATGGAAAGATACATGCTCGGCATTACAAGATAGAAAGACCTGCATATGGATTATAGAACTAGAGATAATATACGATATTATCAAGAGAGTAAAATAATTGAAATGGAAATGGGACTGGTCACATAGCAAACATTTTTTTATAGTGGAACATAATATAAACCTGACCTATAATATAAACCTGAGCTACTTATTACATATACATTAAACTTGATCTCTAAGAGGACAAGGCAGTGTAAGTAGCAATTTCCTAATTTTATTTCTACGAGAAACCTTTGAATTTAGTTGGATTGAGAAAATGGTTAAATCAAAGTCATTCATAGAACTCTGTGACTGAATAGGGGTAGAATTCTAGTCTCCCCATTTCTGATTCATGTTAAATACACAGGCATTGCAAGATGCAAATCTGAGTCCTCAGGACAACATGCAATGCCCCCCAGGCCTAGATGCAGCCCTTATAGATCCTTCATATTTGCTGCTGAATTCTAAAGTATGTCATGAAACTGAAAAAACTATGAAATACTGTACATAAAAGTGATCACATAAAGTATTTATTTAGATAATTTATCTGTTGTCCAATCTTAACTTACAAGGATATTCTCCTAAAAAAGCAGTTCTCAAGGAGCATTAAATAGCATTAAAACATATTTAATATCAAACATACACACTAAAACTACTTTTAAATCCAGATCCAAATTCATAAAAAACATAAATGGAATCTGCTTGCTTGAACAAGTTAGTGCATTCTGTGATAATGGATTAGACTTTCTTTCATTAAAGAAAGCTATTGTATTCCCTTGTGCCCCCCCCCAACAATATAGACACCACTCTTGATGAGTCAAGAGGGACAATTTGAAGGATCACATCAGGCATTAGGATCCATTAGGCAAGTAAGCAATGAATGAGGAGAGAGGTATGAATTTTGGGAATGTAAATCAGGAGAAAAATTTAAAAAATGGGAAGTATAAAGTTTAGGGACTCAGAAAACTAAGTAGGAAATCTGAAAAGCAAAAAAATTTAGGACTTAGGCAACCAAAAAAAGGGAGGCAGGAGAAAGTATTCATAGCTTTCTGCTTTTTTTGTTTTTGTTTTCTATTTCTCTTCAGCCAATTCTCTATCTTCTGATCTCTGCAAATGTAGACTGATGTCAGAGGTCATGAAATACAAAATAAGCAGCAAGATAAAAATAATGAGGGGGGGGATCCAATGTCCAACAAATGAATATTCTTTCCTTCAATTAAGTTTTAATATGTGTCTAAAGTTGAAAGAATACACCATTACAATGTATCCCACACAATTTTGTGTGATCTTTAGATCTGATAAGTACTCCTTATTTGATGCTCTCTGAGCTTATATAAAAATAAGAGCAAACCCCAGTCCCTACCTAGTACTGATGATGTTACCTAGTTTGGTAATGAAACGTCTCCACAAAAACCACCAAGCTCAGAGGACCACAGTTATAAATTATAAATATTATCTTCTATTGATACCTTCTACTATCTTACCTAAGTCTTTAGTAAAAATATTAATGAGTAGAGAGGCCCAGACTTTAACCTTTTGGCATCCCACCCCACTTGATTCTTCATTCTACTTACGTTATGTAAAAAATAAAGAAATATCTACCCCATTTCCCACAATCAGTTAAATAAATAATCTAATAAAAAATTAAATAAGGAAAGTTTAGCAAGACTTCTTCTTGAGAAATCCATGCTGAGCAATGTTATCAAGCTGTTATATAGAAGACCATCTCATCAGAGCTAAAGCAATTTTATTCCAATGTGCATTTGGCCCTTCAATTGGGTTAGTTTAGTTTTAAATACACTTAATGATACTATTAATGGTTTTAATATTCTTTTTACATTTATTTATTAAATGTCCAATCATAGACTAAAACAGCAGTAAGAATTTAAATAAACCAGATAAAATAAGCGGCAGTAGATTTTTAAAAAAACTGTAGGAAAGACGAAAAAATATATAATAGCACTATTGTAAATAATATTTATAGATAAAAACGTCCTCTAGAACTTCTAGAGCCAGTGTAGGAACCAAAAATTATAAAATTAGAGCACAACATATCATCCTGACCAATTGGCAAACTATTAAATAATACCTTGTTGACCTATTAAAACAGACTATGCAGTACATTTCAAAGAATCACAAATGCTTTGACATATGCTTTCAGAAATCAGTGCAGTCTTCTTGAAATTTCTTGGAACCAGGTCCACATCCATGTCTGTGTTTAAATGTGGAGACCAAATTCTCTTCTGTTTGTTCTTGAGGTAAAAGCATGCTAGGAAGCAAAATAGGATTCTGTTTATGTTCCACTTCATAAAAAGGGCAAGTTTTCAAGTGTACAGCTATGGATGGAATATTGCTGAGTTGCCACCTATTGATAGTGGAGAAGAGGGTGCTAAATTTCCAGATCTAGCAAAAGAGATGAACAAAAGAGAGTAAGAAAATATCAGTATTGTGATAATAAAATGTTGCAAATAACTCTTCCCTATATGAACTAAAGGAAAGCATGAACAATATTTGTATATTACTTATTTCAATAAATTTGTCATGGTGAAAACAGGAAAGTGTTTGTGTATTTTATTTATTAAATTTATGTGGCCACCAATCTCATTGAAAGAATAAATACTGATTTTTTAAAGAAATGAAAAATAGTATCAATTATATGAGTTAAATAACACTTTGATTTTAACAGAATATTTAATGATGTACCATAAGTGATTTAGCTCAAAACACTAAAAGCACCTATTTTTTTAGATGTTAAAAAAGCATTTTATATGATTTCTTTAAAACTCTTGGACAAGTACTGGTTTAATATGGCTATCCATCATTTTATTGCCTGCATTGGTTGTTTTTAAAACTACTGTCATATGTTTTTTTTAATCAGCATTTTAGAATTAGAGATTTTATTCAAACACCAGATGTTGACTATTGTGCTTGTTGTCAAGAAGACTGTGCTGTGGTATCTGTTGATAAATAAAATGTTCTCTATAGGAAGAAACATTTTAATGTGATTCCAAAGCCCATTTTTGATCTATGTACCATCTGAAGTTGAATTAACAAGTTGTTAGTTAAATGCTTTAGTTGAGATGGTTGAAAATTATAGTAAAATTTCTAGGTAACTTTAGCTATGGATGTAGATATTAATATACTTTTTATTTGAATGTTCATATTTCCTTGATTCAAATTCAAAATATATAATTCTTGGGATTCATGGAGGATCTAAATAAGATCCAACCTGGAACTAGAGAAATTTCCTGACAGTGAGAACAATTAACCCAGGGGTAGTGGTGGGATTCAGCCAGTTCTTTCCAGATTGTGCGAACTGGTAGGGCGACTGCAGGAGGCTCCGCCCACCTGACCAGAAGTAATGTGCAACTACTGTGCATGCACAGAAGGCTGTGCGCATGTGCAGAGGTGGCATGTGCACTCACATTTTTGAACCAGTAGGGAAGGTAAGTGAATACCACCTCTGCCCAGTCCATGGACCGACATCAGTCTGTGGCATGCCAGACACTGGTCCACCCCTCCTCCAGTCTGTAAAAAACCTCTCTCCATAGAATCGGTCCCTGATGCCCACTACATTAACTGCTTACCTCCCAAAACTATGGGTGTTCCATTACTAGAGGTTTTCAAGAAAAGATTAGAAACCATTTGTCCAAGATGGAATCAAGTATCCTGCTTGGGCAGTGGGTTGGACTAGAAGACCTCCAAGGTCCCTTCCAGCCCTATGATTCTATTATCTTTCCTATAGATGTTATCACCTAGCCAGGTTTGCAATTTGATATATTGTCCCTCAGATTGTCAACTTCTAAGTCATTTCATGTTTCAGGATTAACTGTTCTACCTGTGACAAAATTGATAATCAATACAGAGCTCCAATTATAAGTATAATATGATCCTTGAACTTTGCATGGTTAAATGCCTAGCTGCCTCATTTTATACCTGTGATGAATTCTGACACTTGTACACTCTTTCTGAGGTAACATAACATCACACAAAATAGGATGAAACTCAGTCTCCATGTACAGCTTCTACAGACTAACATCAGTCCCTCTTGTCAACTGCCTATGGTTTGGCCAATCATTTTGAAATTTTTCATTTAGAGAATCTTTGACCCTTCATTTGAGAAGTTTAAATCAAATCCTATAAACATGCAATTCTGCTTGTCACAAGATTGTTTAAACTATAGTATGTTCATGCTTAACTAAAACTTCAGGTAGTCCAAAACTTTAGACCACAACTGAGCCCAAAATTTCTGTTGCTAAGTGAGACATTTGTTAAGTGAGTTTTGTCCCATTTTACAATCTTTCTTGTCATAGTTGTTAAGTGAATCACTACAGTTGTTCAGTTAGTAACCTGGTTGTTAAGGGTATCTGCTTCTCCATTGACTTTGCTTGTCAGAAAGGTCACAAAAGGTAATCTCATGATCCCAGGACACTGCAAGTCATAAATATTAGTTAATTGCCACGTGTCTGAATTTTGATCACATGACCATGGAGATGCGGCAACTGTTGTTAAGTGTGAAAAATGGTCATAAATCATTTTTTTTCTGTACCATTGTAATTTTGAACAGTCACTAAACTAATGGTTGTTAAGTTGAGGATTACCTGCACTTCGTAATGCTAAAAATACCCATAACTTAGAAGCCAGTATAAATATCCCTCTGTCCTTCTATTTGGATAATTCTGTACTTTTCAGTACCCCCAACACTTACCTTTCCACACACTCTCCATGATGTTCTTCCATGAGAATATCTTTTCTTTTTCCATAGCAGAAAAACCATTCCTCTTTCATGCAGCAGAGTAGCACAGATATCCCTCATCTGTACTGACACCTGAGCCAGCTGAGACAAGCTAACACTATCCAAAAATCCAGCAATGTACTTCAGAATCTCCAAGGGAAGATTAGTTAGAGCAATCCTTTCATTCCTTTGTCTACTTCTTATAAAGTTACTTTTCTTGGCTTCTGAGAGCACAGGATCAATCTCTGGCTTAATAGCAAATGTCATGAGGTGCTGATTGTAGATAACATTTGTCTTTTGCCCAGAAGGATGCCAAGGATATTGAACAAAAGTGCATCCCAAATAGGCAAGTGGGCAGCGACGCTGGAACCACCCATCTAAGGAGGACTGGATATCTGCATGAACATTCTTGAAATGTGAAGAAAACTCGTCTCTCCTAAAAAAATGGTTGCAAGAGAATGTAAATGCAGAGCTGCTTTTGTTGTATCTTTGGGTTACACTCTCAGTATGGAGCTGCAGATGGAGATCCAGTGAGTCTTTTGTATCTAAAATATCTGCTAGAACAGCTCTTGAAGAAAAAGGTTGGGCAGCAAAGCTGTATGTTTGAGTCCCAATATCCACATATAAGGCATCAGTGGACTTCGTTTTAGATATCTCATGACCTTTTAGTTCCCTCTCAAGAGTGCACAACAGTGTAGTTTTTATTGTGTTTGATTTGGGAAGTTCTTCAATATCTATGTTCAATTCTGAAGTATCCAGGGATATGCTCTTACATGGCTTTTTATGTGCCACAGCATCCCCAAGCTTTGCTCTTTTGCCACAGTAACTAAGTGGTGGTCTGAAGGTGGTCTCAGTCTTCAGTTCCTGAACTTCCAGATTTCCATATACAAAATCTTTTTCTCTGGGAGTGCAAGCAGGCATCTGACCAAAATGAATGAGCATCCTTCCATGGTGCACCAAGTACATGTTATACTCCCCAACAGGAACCTCATTCTTCAGCCTCTCTAACACTCCATCTTGCCAAGGAGCCAACCCTGTTTTTTCAGCTGCTAAATTGATTTGATGGATTTTGTTTTTTTCAGTGTCTTCTGTACTGCTGGCTCCTTCCACAGTGCTACCAGAAGCATGTTCTTTACGTGGAGATCCACTTTCAGATGCATTTTTTGTATTGCTGGGTGACAGGTCTGCTGCTTGGCATGCTTTAAATTCTTTTCTAAACATATTTTCCCAGCTTTTGTAACCAATCAAATCCACCCCTTCTTTATTTTTTGCCAGATTTTCACGTTCCTGCTGGGTGAGCACAGCTGCCTCAGCTTCATTTGTTGTGCTCTGCTCAGCAATTCCTCCAACAGCTTTTTCTTCAAAATAGTCAATATCATCTGTTGCTTCTTCCAGGGTACAAGCCCCTTTGCATTCTGGGAAGAGCTCAGCCATTTTGAGTGCTTTAAAGAGAGCTGCCTGATCTCTCAGAGCTATGGCTATATCCAGGCACTCTTCTTTGGGCTGTTGCTTCATAATGTTCTCATATAGAATGGCTTCAGTATCTGCATATGGCCAACGGTTCCATTCCATAGAACAGGAAACTATGCTGGCAGGGCAAACTTGGAGATGTTTTGCCACTTTAAAACGGGCCATTGTAAAAGGGCAGCCATAAATAGAATTAAGGCATGAAACTTGTTCCAGGGGACACAGGAGTTTATGATCATCCTCTTTGCACATATGAAAGACAGCACCACAGTGAGAGTGGCAACTGATCACTACACATGAGACTGAAGGCTCTGCTGGAGCTTGGCAGTATTTGTTGAAACACTTCTCACAGTGTTTATGTAGTCCATGTGGAGTCCGCCGTCTGCTAATCTAAAGGAAGGCAGGGGGGGAAAGGTGAAGCAAGTATTCAAACCGTTTAGGGACACTGAAATAATGTTTATAGCTAAAATAATTCTGCATGTTGAAATGTACATGAAATATTTTGCACAAAAATGGTTTGGCAGATAACCAGCCACTTTCAAAATAACTATGACATGTAGCTACAATTTTAATATAAAAATCAAGTAACAATTCAGGTTCATCCATAACCAATAAGAAAGTTAAGGCTGTCTGAATCATTGCAAAACATGAATCCTGAACCTACAGTAGAATAGACTAGAATAGACTAGAGTTAGACTAGACTAGACTAGACTAGACTAGACTAGACTAGACTAGACTAGACTAGAGTTAGACTAGACTAGACTAGACTAGACTAGACTAGACTAGACTAGAATAGAAATGTTATTGTCACTATAAATGTACACTAATCAGCATACATTAAAATGAAATTTCATTGAATTCAGCTTTCACACACACACACACACACACACACATATATATATACACATATATGACACAGAGAAATATCACAGTCTAGTTCAAATATATACATATACATGGTGAAAAAAAAAGAATCCTGCAAGTTTATAAGACAGATGGCATAAGGAACTAGTTAGTCCTGCTATAGATACTTTGAAACCTCCTCCCAGAGGAGAGTAACAGAAACATACTATGAAGTGGGTGTGTGGGGTCCCTAACAATACTTTGAGCTCTAAGCACATAGCACTTATAAACAGTATCTTGAATAATGGGAAGCAAACTTCCTATAATCTTCTCAGCTGTCCTTACCACTCTCTGTATGGACCTTCTAATCTGAGGCATTGCTATCACCAAACCAAACAATGATGCACTTGTTAAAATGCTGTCAATCATGCCTCTGTAAAAAGTAGCCAGGACACAAGGAGAAAGATGTGCTCTCCTCATCCAATGTAGGAAATGCAGATGCTGGTTTGCACGCTTCAGTAAGGATAATGTGTGGAGAGACCAGACTGTTAGTTATCTTCACCCCCAGATATTTAATGCTATTGACCACCTCCACAGCTGCAGCTTTGATACAAAGCTGGCTCTTTCTAAAATCAACAATGATTTCCTTTGTTTTGTTAACATTCAAAACAGAGTTATTTTTATTGCACCAGTCCAACAAAGCCTTCACCTCCTCCCTATAAGAATCATTGTCATCCTGGATAAGCCATGTCATCTGCATACTTCACAATATGATTTGTAGTAGATTTGACACAGCATTCATGGCATTAACAGAGGGATATAATCAAGATCAAGTGAGGTACTAATACCACTCTATAAAACCATAGTAAGAGAATACTGCATCCAGTTTTGGTCACCACACTATAAAAAAGATGTTGAGACTCTAGAAAGAGTGCAAAGAAGAGGAACCAAGATGATTAGGGGACCGGAGGCTAAAACATACAATGAATGGTTGCAGGAACTGGGCATGGCTAGTCTAGTGAAGAGAAGGAACAGGGGAGACATGATAGCAATGTTCCAATATTTGAGGGGCTGCCACAGAGAGGAGGGGGTCAAAGCACCTGAAGACCAGACAAGGAATAATTAATGGAAACTGAACAAGGAGAGATTCAACCTAGAAATAAGGAGAAATTTTCTGACAGTGAGTACAATCAACCAATGGCACAGCTTGCCTCCATAGGTTGTGGGCACTTCATCTTACAGCTGACGTCGTGGCAAGATCAGACATGAGGAGTGGGTCTCCGTGCTCCCTCACCAGGTTCTCTCTGTTGGAGGGCTCCAAAAGGAGCTAAAGACACCCTATAGGGGTGGCGAAGAAAAGAGAGGTGCCCTGCAGGTTGCGGAGAGTCACAACTCTCCTGCTTGACCCAGGGCTTTCTTCCCTTTCATCCACGATGAGGAGAAGAGGAGGCCACCATGGCTGCCATGAACCTGAACAGCCAAGGCAACAAAGAAAGTGCAGCAGCAGTGCAGATGAACAGTGATTGGAACTGGGTGAGATGATTTCTTTACCTAGAACCCAACCCTAAAAGGAAAAAAAAGTCCTGGAAGTAAAGAGACTCTTGAATGTTAAGATATATGACTAAACATATGGAGTGGACTTAAGGAGATATTTGGAAAGCTCCCTGGACTACCTAAATGGGGCTTAGGCAGACACTCTGGAGGCCTGGCAGCATAAGATGGCAGAGATGGGAGAAATATTTAGATTGAATAGTAAAGATGTAGATGTAGATTGAGACAAAGATACAAGAGGCAAGCCAAAAAACAAATAAGAATTGAAGTATTAAAACGGACAAGAGATGATGGATAGAAAGGAAATGCCTTTTAATATAATGGTCGCCTGACTAAAAGCTAGAACAGAGGTAGAAATAAGAATACACACTTTTACATAATAGAATAAAAGCAATAGGTAGATGGAAAGATTAGAGGTTGAAAGATAGTATTATTATGTATGTTTAAATAATATGGTGATTGGCATTAGAATGGTGCATTGAAACACTGAACAATTAAATAATGAAGGATTATATCTCAATACAAATATGCGCATCAACACTAGGACTAGTAATGGTGGCCTGACTAAAAGCTAGAATAGAGGTAGAAATAAGGAATAGGGGTATGTATTTGTATTTGTAACAACAAATGTATACACATTTTTATATAATAGAATAAAAGCAATAACTAGATGGAAAGATTAGAGGTTGAAAGATGGTATTACTATGTATGTTTAAACAATATTGTGATTGGCATTAGAATGGCACATAATTACAGGATTACATGAGTTTGACTAATATAACAAATATTAACATCATTATTGTTATTTGTATCAAAACGAACAACACATTGTTCATGTATTGATGTTAATATATATTTAAAAATCAAATAAAATATATATAAAAAAAGAAGTTGTGGGTGTTTCATCATTGGAAGCTTTCAAGAAAGGACTGGAATGCCATCTGTCAGAAATGGTGTAGGCCGGGTCTCCTGCTTGGGTGGGGGGTTGAACTAGATGACCTACAAGGTCCCTTCCAATCTGTACACTGCTGCAAGTGTACTAATATGTGGACTGTTTGAATGTACCAGTGGATAATTTGGGAGAAAAAAAGAATAAGAAAAAAACAAGTAGATAAGAAGAAAATAAGAAAATGTCTTAATTGTCTTCTTAACTGATTAAGCAACTTGAAACAGGCTATTTGTTCTAAAATATCTCATCTTTCCAAAGATGATGCAATAAAATATGAATTTATACCAGCAAAAAATTAAAGCTTACTTGTTTGAAAAGGACAGTGATATAAACTTTTAAGAAATATACTTTTCTATATTCAGAACCTAAGAGCTTTAATATTCTTATAATATCTTATGGGTTTGGGGTTTATTTTTGTAAAATATAGTCTCTAAGACATGTTTAACTCTTGACATCTTTATGGATCTATCGGACTGTTAGAAAAAAATTCTAATATCAGCAGTTTAACAGTGGAATGTTTTATTCCAGATAGTGATAAGTTCCCCTTTACTGGCAAGCTAGTAAAAGCTAGTAAAGTACAGTACTGTCCAAGGAGAGGTTCGACAACATCAACCTGGGATATATTAATTTGCATTCTTTTACTGAGTAGGGAATTGAGATTTGAACATCACAGAATTTCAGTTATAGAAATTTGCTCATTTCTACATTTAATTGTTTAACTGTAGTTGAAGACTTCCAGAGTTGCTTAAGATGGATGGCCATATACTGGTAATTTTTTTCAATAATTTATGCTTACCAGCACAAAAAGCAATTAGCATCAGATGGCTATTTTCTATAAAAACAGGGGTTTGAAATTATTAAACTATCAAATTATACAATATTCAAGGATACTAAGGGCTTTTAGAGCTTATTATTCATTTAGTTATTGGATTAATATCCCACATTTTCATTTAGGACATAGAGAAAATAACAAGGAACTGAGAAACAGAAATTCAACAGAATCCCACTCATCATTCTAAACCATAACATGGTTTAATTGTTTCTGTATGAAAGTGGCCATTGTAGTTCATTTAATAAACCAGAGAAATAATCCTGATTTAGCAGACTGCCAACTCAATTAACATTTGAGAAACAGTCATACTTTACCTGCTGGCTATTACTGTAGAGAGCCATTATTAGATCGCCACCTCAAACAAAACTAAAGGGTAATGACACTAACAAAAACCCACACATTTTTCTTCTCCTTTGTAATTATTATTTTTCAAATGTACCTACCATAGTTCCAGTCAGTTGTTTTTGATGTCTCTGGAAGAAAATTAAAATAGTTAATAAAAAGAGATCAGCTCCTTCCTGAAATTTAGAATGAGATGTATGATATTATATTTAAGGAGATACTATCAAAAAGCAATACTAAAAGTATGGTGTTAATGCCATTAGCTTACAGATTGTATTTGACATTTTATTATTAGGATAAAAGGATAAGGATAAAAAAGAATTTTTTATGAGACTCCTATTTTTATAGACTTCCATAGATAAGAGCCTACAGGGAGTATGTGAGATTTATTTCAATTAGTTGACCTGATAATTTATCAAATGTTCATACCAAATCAACTACGGTAATTTTATGTACAACTTTGATAATTATCAGATATATAACATCAGCATGCAGTAATAGTATGTGTTAAATGGCAGTTCCTTTTGTATTCAAAATATCCTTCAATTGTCCAATAAGGCAGGTCAATAGTTCCCAAATCTAATTTACTATATGAGGTGATGAAAACCATTCTTGATGAATTCCACAAGGCATCCTAATAGATGAGGAAATAATTCATTTTGTAATATTCTTGGCTCAAATATTAATATAGCACATCTTAATGCAGTTAGTAAAAGAGGCAGCTGTTAAATTAAGATTTGTTCTGAAAATTTAAATTATTTGGATGTCTCAGATATCCTGTACCAAGTTATAATGATCTCTGTTTTTCTTCTCATATGGACCTATAATACAATTATTTTTCCAGTCAACTAAGAAGTGAGATGCTAAAAAGTATGTCAGGAATAAATCTGAACTGAAAAAGTATATTCTTGTTGCAAATAATTTAACGGACCAGGGATGGGTTCCACTTACCTTTACTACCAGTTCGCAACGAAGGGCGCACATGTGCTCACGTGCTTCTGCGCATGCGCAGATCACCCCATGTTGACGTCGGGTCGGGTGGGCGGAGCCTCCTGCCGGTTTTACTAACGGTTCTAAGAACCAGACAGAACCGGGAGCAACCCACCACTGTACTGTACCAAATTAAACTTTAGTGCCTACACTTATAACATTTTCCATATAGGAGAATTAAAAATTAGTTGGAACTGGATTATAGTCCAACAAAAGAAAAATGTCCAGCTGTAATTACTTACTCTAAAAATGTTTAAGATATGTATATACAAATCTGGAAAATGCTTAGTTAAGCCATAGTAAATAATTCATGCAACTTGGTTCTATCTTTTGAAGTTTTTGGTAACTACAACAAACAACTTCTAAAAGAGAATAAGACAATCACAATTTGTCAGATCCCTGTATAATTAAAATAGAAACAACAAACAACACAAATCCAATGAATCATAATATTCTGGAGTTGGGAGGGGCTATTAGGATCATCTAGTCCAACCCTTTTAAACATGCAGGAAAATTAATCAAAACATCTTTATGACATTACATTTTTATCTGTCTTCAAGTTAGTGTTTATTATAAAACAAATTTGTTGCCCATCTTGTAATTTGAGGGTTGTTGAACTCCTCGTGACTGCCTGAATAAATCCCTACAGTTTTCTTGGCAAGGTTTTGCAGAAGTAGTTTGCAATGGCATTCTTCCTAGGAGTGAGAATCATTGGCTTGCCCATACCACAGATTATAGTGCTCCAAGTGTGATCTCATCAATGCAGAAAAGATTAAGCTGTCAATTTTCTGCTAAACCAATAAAACAATTACCGTATATTCCGGCGTATAAGACAACTAGGTGTATAAGACGACCCCCAACTTTTCCAGTTAAAATAAAGAGTTTGCCAGCCATGCATCTTGCAAGGTCAGTACCC
>JANHFM010006785.1:18871-30161 GCA_032468115.1 Grayia smithii
CCATATATGATAGTATGTTGCATCCCCACAGTCACATCTCCAGCATTTAGGTTGTTGATTAGGATACATACATGATAGCTTTTTAGGATCTAAGTGCCATCTATAAAACATCTTATAAAAGTTTTCATGAAGTTGGATTCTTGAAGTTAGTCCTTCAACATGCTACAAAATTAGTGAAGTAATCCAACAGAAATTGCCCATTTTGCAGTTCCCCCTGTCATTAAGCTAATATGAACCCTACTTGAGCATAAGGAGAAAATCATAGTGTCTCATAGAGATGATTAATTTACTATGAGCTGTAAATATATCTGCATTCTTATAATATATATGTAGCAAGGAGGCAAATATTCAGTGTCAACTCTGGCTACTTCAGCTACAGTACAATGTCTTGGGCCAGCACTGGAACAGGGGCCATGTGTAGGGCTTTCAGTTCAACCATCTGAATTGACACATATTGTTAATCATTTGGGTCTCATGCTAGAGCAAGGCATTGGCAAGTGGGTGAATTTAGAGGTTCAACTCGCAATGAGCTTTATTTCCAGAAAATATAAACAGACCAATGAGCCTAAAAAGAAAGATCTATACTCTCAAAATGAAATAATTCTGTAAAGTGCCATGGCTCTGGATTGCAGTTGTATTTTGTTGAAGGATGAATCACTCAAGAGGAGCATGGAGTGAAAGGCCTTTTGATAACCATCTTTGATTTGTCTAAGGATTGAATTATGAGCACCTAATTTCTCTGTCAGTCAGGTTCACTGGCTAGATTTTAGAAGAATTTTGTGAAAATTTGATATGACTTGACTTGTACTTGGCTCAGTGCTCTTTGAAATACATAAAAAGCTGGGTAGTGTAAATCTTACTACATATTAGAAAAGAGTCATTAAAGCAGTGAATTGCCCTTTGTCATCATGAAGATTTAGTTATTCTCATTATATCTGCTGTATCTTAAGTCTTTTCTTCTTTTCTTCCATCCTTCCCATACAGTATAATATACTTTATGCTCTATCTTGGCCTTGAACTTCTGGATACATATATAACTGACATCTTTCCCTGAAAAATTCTGTCTCAACTTAACTTCCAGGTGGTCTAGAGTAAAACCCAATTATCTAGACTTATTGATGGCTTTTAATTTGCGGTGTTGGAGGAGACTATTGAGAGTCCCTTGGACTGCAAGGAGATCAAATCAGTCAACCTTAAAGGAAATCAACTCTGACTACCTTTTGGAAGGACAGATACAGAAGCTGCAGCTCAAATACTTTGGCCATGAGAAGAGAGGACTCATTGGAAAAGACCCTGAAGTTGAGACAGATTGAAGGCAAATGGAAAAGGGAGTGACAGAGGATGAGATGGTTAGATAATGTCATTGATGTAGTGGGTATAAGTTTGGGCAGATTCAGGGAGACAGTGGAGGACGGGGGGGAGGGAGGCCTGGGGTGCTATGGTCCATGGTGTCATAAAGAGTTGGACATGACTTAGTCACTGAACAACAACAGAATTAGGGTTTACTTTTCTACCCTTCGCTAGGCGAGGACCCTGTCTTAATTGAGAAACCTCCTTCAGAATAAAAAAATGGGTTAGGGAGTAGAATATCTTGATGCTGTCCCTCTGTTGATGGAGCCTAGGATTCCATTGGCCTTTTTGGTATCTGCAGCACATTGCTAACTCATACTTAAGTGATTGTTAATTTGGTACCTATTTATCTACTCACATTTGCATGCTTTTGAACTGCTAAGTGGGCAGGAGCTGGGGCAAGTAATAAGAGATCAGCCCATTACACAGTGCTCAGGTCTCAAAACCAGGCTGTCAGTTTTCCAGCTGACAAGCTCAATGTCTTTAACCGCTGAGCCATTGTGCCCCCTTCATTATAAATCATCATTATTACTTAGTACAAAGGGTTTTTTTCCCATTTACTAAGATTCCTTGTTATTATTTGATACAAAGATAGACAGGTTGAGGGCTAGATGCAAGTATAAAAGCTCCTTTTTTTAAATGTCCCCAACCCACTTCCTCCCAGATATTTCATCTTGGATGAGTGGTGACCAATTCCTGAAAAATAAAATACAATTTCCCCATGGTATTTGTCATAAAACAAAAATGGTATATAAATCAGAGTAGTACACTTCAAAAACAATACACAACCACTGACATTCCAGTGCTAACAATTGTGATGTCATTACATTATCATTCTGTCCACTCTGGCTCTAAGCTGATCAGAAGAGAAATGGGAAGAGCACTCCTGGCCTTCTTTTGATTTAATATCCTAAGGGAGGGAGCCCTGGCACTGAAAACAGATTCTAAAGATGAGATCATACCTTAGGCTGACTATCATCTGTTGACGGAAGTAGAATGAATACAAGACAGAAAAGAAAGTAACCAAGATAAGTAAACTTTGAGACTACATGTAAACTTATACATAAACTGTGCAAGTGCTGATGGGATTTAGGGAGGTAAGTATCTAAAGTTAGCTCAAATAGGTTAATGCTTAATATCTCTCTTCAGTTAATCAACTTTATATATATTCCTTATTTTCTAGTGGAAGTACAGTATGTAAACCTGCAGTCCCAACTTTAATCAATCTTTCAAGCTTCAAAGTCTAAATATTTGGACAAAACAATTTGCAAATTAACTGCAAGTTATTCTTTTTGATAGTGATTCTGACGTAACAATATAGCGTTTATCTTTCAGCTTCTGTTCGAAAGGGGGTTAAAAAAAAAAAAGCCTTACCGTTAAATGTACAATCTCTTTTCATGTACATAAAGTTCTCTTGGATTTATCCAGTTGAGCTGAAATGGCCGGAGAATGCTTGGAGCAAAACACTGCACAAAGAAATCTGAGGAGGCAGGAAATAAAATAACTGAAATGGATCCATGTGACATGGACTGTTAAAAATAAAACTGATGTACTCAGCAGCATGATTCACTTTATGGAACACTGTCCTTTCATGGCATTTCTCTCCACTACTGCTAGAGTGATATTTAACAGAGTTGCTGTTGAACAGGTGATTCATATTTTAATAAAGGACAATATTACCAGTAAAGGGCAATGGTATTTTCTTTGCTATATTACAAAGTTTTGCATTCCTTCTTCCTTTTATTTTTCACCACGAATATTTTTCCTCAGTCTTTTCCATACATAGCAGCTAGATCACAAATCTTTATTCAGTACAAAATATTAGCTTCCTTGTCTGAAGACAGAAAAGTTTAAACTATATTTATGAATCTTACTGACATTAAAAGTTAAGTAATGACCCAAGTCCAAATCATAGTTTAGATGCTTGAAAGTAGATATTGGTTGGTTGTTCCTTTCTTCCATCTTAGCAGCAGCTTTTCATTCCATTTTCTAATGAGTTTTACTCTGGATTTATAGAAACGTAGCAGGCCTGAATTTTTGACTAATGCACGGATCCTACTATTCTACTCCTTGCAAACTTCTTTTTAACCTCATTTTGAAGCATATCAACAGTAACCAAATTTTCTTCGAAAAAATAAAGGACAAACCAGAAAAAGGGGCAAATCTAAAAGAGGTTCATAACAATATTTAATTGCTTTGCTTTACAAAAAAAAATTAAAGTACAAAACAAAGGAAAAGTTTACAAAAATGTATATTCTAAGAAAAGTATCTAAAATCAAACAGAAAATATACATCTATTTTAAAAAAGCAATTCAATTTCCATATTTTTACATGAATGTGAAAGACTGTGTTAAGTGGTACTGTTTGTAGATTAAAAGTTAAATGACAAATTGTGTTTTTAAAAAAATTAATACTCTAAAGAACGGCTTTCTGAAATAAAGGACTGTCCTTTATTAGGACACATGATCACTATAGACATGGAGCACACAATATGAGAAAATAATGACAAATGAATAGACTTCGTTTAAATCCCTATCTGTCTATAAATTGGTCAGTAGCAGATTGTGATTAAACCTGCCAATCTATTCTTAATTGTTTTCCTAGTTCTCTGTCACATGTCATCACTGTTCTGTGTTCTTTCTAGCTATATAGTAATTGTATACAAGTAGTCCTTGACTTACAACAGTTCATTAAGTGACTGTTTGAAGTTACAATGTCATTGAAAAATATGACTGTTTTTCACACTTGCTGTATGACCATTGCAGCATGCCCAAAGTCACATGATCAAAATTCAGACTTTGGCAGAATTAAAATCAGAATCCATCTTTATTACAGTTACAGACCAGCACAAGAATTAAATATTAAAATAAATATGTTGTCTAAAACTTATTGGAAAATAACTAAGCCAAGTAGTAATATGAATTTTAGGTGTTTTTTTCCTTACTATCATTACAGCAGCACAAAATTTTGCTACTGCAAGAATGGTAGCTGGATTTGAATCCTGAAGGAGATGGTGCACGTAGAAATTATCTGATCTCCCTAGAAATCTCTCCAACAGAGGGAGGATATACGTTGATCTGATGTTCCTGTAGAACTTGCAACGCAATAGGACATGTGAGATATCTTCAACTTCCCCATTGCCACATGTACACATTTGCTCAGCTATTGGGATTTTATCATACTGCCCTGCAGGAGTGCTAAGGGGCAGGGGTGGGTTCTACTTAGCTTTACTACCGGTTCTCTTCCTGCACGCGCACATGCGCAATTTGCGTGCATGCGCTTGCTTCGCTTGCACGCCTAAAGCGTGCTACCGCACATGTGCATGTTTTTTTCCAAGAAAAACCTCAAAACGAGCACTCTGCGCATATGCAGAACACTATTTTTGGGTTTTTTACCAGAAAAAAGTTTGGGCACGCAGGTGGGCCCGGGTATGGGCCGCGGAGAACCGGTTTGGTGACATCACAACGTCACCGCTACCGGATCGCATGAACCAGACCGAACCGGGAGCAACCCACCACTGCTAAGGGGAGGATATTAGGTCTAGCTCTAAAAAATGCTATTCTGTTCTTAGGAAAAATCAGGTCTTGCTGGTTCCCAAACACCACATTTAATCTGATTTCTGCTGTGGAGAGATATCCTGTTAAATTCTAGCTGGAACTCCATGTCTCTTATTCTATTGGTAACCACTTCCTTGGCTTGATCATAGGGATATTAAAAACAGTGAGGAAAGTCCGTAGAAGGCCAGCTTATGCTCCATCGCTTGTTTACAGGAAGAGGGAAAGTTGTCTATCAGGACTAAAGGGGTCAAGCCCTCTGGGAAGAATGGAATTTTCAACCAGGCCCTTACCTGAATTTGGCATTCCTGTGTCAATTTTCAACTGGGTGTTTGATGTCCCGCTAGATGCAGTGAAAATGGATCGCAGGAATTTTGTTTGGTTTCTGAAGGCTCTTTCTTCAAAAAAAAATAAAAATCCTGCTTGTGCCCCATAGAGAATTTGCCTCAGTTTTTTAGCCTCAATGAGTTTTAAGGCTATAGGGACTAATTGTCCTCCACCCATGTAAAAAAAGTGTTTGATAGCATTTGAAGATCTAACAGCTGATTGTATCATGTGGTTCAGGTGTGCCTTCCAAATACTTTTCTTATGGAAACCACCCCAAAGAACTTGAATGTATTCATATAGTTTTTGTAAGAGATAGGGGAGGTGTTTATCAATAGTGACATTTTTTAGTTTATCCCAGAGGGTACTTATGGATAGCAAATCAAAGACTTGTTTAAAGTCAAGAAAGGCACAAAAAGATATTTCTTTTTATAGGTATATTTTGGTACAAGGTGGTGAAGTACCAAAATATGATCCAACTGTTGATCTCCCTTCCCTGAATCCATCTTGTCTTTAATTATGGCCTCTGAGATTATCCAATCTTGTAAACTAATGGGCCTGTAATTTCATGGATAGTTTTTATTGCTTGGCAACTGGTTCATATTTATGATGGTTGCTGGGTCCTGAGGTCATGTCACTTTTTGCAACCCTCTGACAAGTAATGTCAATGGGGAAGTGAGATTCACTTAATAACTGCAGTGATTCACTTAACAACTGTGGCAAGAAAAGAAGTAAAATGAACCAAAGCTCACTTAATAACTGTCTCACTGTCTTAGCAACATAAATTTGGGCTGAATTGTGGTCATAAGTCAAGGACTACCTGCATATCATTCACCAGCCTGTTTTCATGGGCAAAAGTGGCAACAGAAAGTAACATCACAAGAAAACAAAATGGAAACAGGGGTACCTTTCCATTCTTGTTTCCATTCTATTTTTTAAAGCAATATGCAGTATATGTTAGATTCCAATATAAACTCAAATTTGAGATATAGAATTATTCTTTCATTAATAGAATTGTATTCCAGAAATGGCTTTGAAATGATATTTCCTAGTTTTGACTTTCACAGCCTAACAGCCTATTGTTTTCCTCCAGTCACATTGGAGAATGATTACAAACTGGAAGAAGGGATAATTTAAATCTTAGCAGTCCACCCTTTCCCAAGAGTAATCATATAATTATGAGGGGTTATTGCTACTAAAACTGAAGCTCATGACAAGCTATAATTAATATTGCTGGGAAGCTCTTAGTGCTTCTCCCTTTTGTCCAGTATTTAAAAAATAGCAAAAGGAAAAAAAAGTGTTTTAGGACCTCCTGCCCAAAGCTCAGGAATTAACAAACATAAGGAACTCTGTGTCTCTCTTGAAATTCAAAGACAGTTCTGTGCTACCTTGCATGTACTTATAGTTTAACTGTAACATTTGATTTTTAAATCAGTGAGCCCAGTTCTCTAGATATCAAAGGAGTTTACTGGGAAAGATTTATGTAGTCAAAAATAAGATAAGGCAACAAGCACAGAAAATTCAAATTCAAATTGAATTTTAATGGGTCTATGGCAAGGGTGCAGGATATATGAAGAACCATATTTTCCTAATGGGATTGGCCCACCCTATTTGTGCTGGCAGAAGGGGCCTACTGTGGATCTCATCAGCCAAGGAATTTTAGATGGTGAGATCCAGGATATTCCAGCCTTTGGAATATCTTGCTGCAGGTGGTAAGATTCTCTCTCCTCCCCCCCACCCCCATCACCTCTCTTTTATCCTTCAGGAAAAATCTTGAAAACGTGGCTATGCTAGCTGGCATGGAGTTCTGAAGGAGAAGCTGTTGGGCTGGAAGTAGTTGGTGCATTAAGACAGAAAGCACATCTTAATGTTGTACTTGTCCACCCCTATCCCATGGTTTTTTAGTCAGTTTTATTTTTTTTGTAATTTTAATGTTTTTATACTTATAATTGTCTAGCTATGTATATATTTTATCATGCTGTAAGCCACTCATAGTCACTTTGAACCGTGAAATGAGTGGCAAATAAATGTAATAATAAAATAATGTTATTTAATATCACTGTATTGACTAGATCTATAGGATCTTGAGACTTCAAGACAGTTTTGCAGAAAGAAGGCTAGGGATAACCCATATGGAAGAGCTTATCCTTTCAGCATGACATCAACTTACCAGATGGGTTAGTGTGTTAGTGGCTTGCCAAAAACCATGGCAGCCCTCGCCCTTCCTCCTGAAATTTGGCAGACTGCTACTCTCTTGGTCTTTTGTAAAGCACTAAAGACCTGGCTTTTCTAACAACTGCTGGGATAAGACGAGGTGACTGAATATCAGAAGCTTGACTTAACACCAGTTTTTTGTTTAATGTGTTAGGTTATCATTTTACTATGGTTTTTGTGTTGCTTTAATTTTAAATTGGAAGCTGCCAAAGTTCGTTATAAGATGGGCAGCTATATAAATGTTTCAAATAAATAAGAGTTTTTCAGCCAGGAGCTGAGCAGGAAAAGTACAGCCATATTAGTACTATGAGACCACAGGATGTCAACACTCTGGATTGCCTGGTAGGCTATCGTAGCTAGTCTTTCATTTTGTACCATGTCCAGAAGATAATGCTGTGAGATTGTTTGGCATCTCAGTTCTTGTCTTCTAATGTCCCACAGGATTCCATCTTGTTCTGATCATCACCCACTCTTACAATAACCATTTCAGTTCTTAGCATGGGTCAGGGAAATGTATTGTGGCTGATGCACAGTGATGATGCAGGGATATTTAGGCTAAAACTGGGGGTTGTGCCTCCAACAACCAAGCAGTGTGTTTAGCCAGAGGTAATATTTCCCAGTTCTCCGAACTGCTCAAAATTTCCGCTACCGGTTCTCCAGAGCCTGTCAGAACCTGCTGGATTTCACCCTTGCTGCTATCTCTTTCCAAGATCTGTTGGATCAAGTTGAAGAAGGATCATTTTAGGAAATGTGCATGTTCAATGTTCTGAGCTGCACCAAGGGTATCCAAAAAGAATCCGCTTTTTGGATTTCCTTTTTTTTAAATCACCGTTATTTAGGAATGCTCATGGCCCATCTGCCTCTCTTTTTTTTTTCTTGTGGATTCCTCTCCGTGGGCAACTCCGCTGGCTTTAGTTACCCCGTCGAAGGTGCGCAAACACCAAGAAAAAAGCTGCAACCTCCTCTCGTTCAGTGGCTCGCTGAGCAAAGTGATGGATCTCGCCCGATTGTACTTCCCGCCCTAGAAGCAGGTAAAGATACGGCTTGTTCGTTACGCATCTCGCGCGTCTTACATGGGGTCTTTCTTGCGCTCCCGCGGCAGGTAAGCCCGGCAAACGTCCCCTCCACATCTCGTCGGAAACATAATTCTCTCTACAGGCCCCTTCTGTCCCTAGACTTATTTACGTACAGGCGGACCGGAAGCTGCGCCAAATGGCTGGCTCATCCGCGCCTGCGCGCTGTAGCTTTTCGCACCCGGCTTCGCCTTGCGTAGAGGGAGAGGCGCCTGTGCGCGCCTTGGGCCCAAGAAGGATTTTGGTACCGTGTAGGCCGGCTCTTTAGCCGGCCGCAACAGCAGGTACTGGGGATTGGTGGTAGATCAGTTGTGCGCGCCTGATTCGAGCGGCCGGCCTTGCCTAAGAGAGTGCGGCCGCTGGGCTGCGTTTCGCCCAGGGCTGTGAGCAGGCCAGAGAGGAGGCAAAAGGAGGGCTGGGAGTGTGCGCGGCCTTTTGGTTGGGGGCACCCGCAGGCTGAGCCTGGCGTCCCACAAGCGGGAGCGGACGGGAGAGGGCGAGGCCCCTCGAGAAGGCTCTGCTTCTTACTCGCGGGGCGTTGAGGTGATGACTTAACTTGCGGCGCTGGAAGGTAGAGGGGTTACTCGGAAAGCATGATGGCCTACCTTCCCCTTCCAGGGTTTAGAACGAAAGTTCGTCTTGGCATTTCCTACCTGGGATGGTTTGACAGCGTCAGGGACTTTTTTTGGCACCTGTGGAAGATTTGGGTACCCATTATATGAAGCTTGGCCCTTTTTTGATAACTGAACAGTATTTTCACACCAGTCTTATTTCCTGGGAGGGGGGGAGAAACAATCCCTGTAAATTGCCCCTCCACCTCCTTGTACAAACGAAGCGAGTCTTGCCCATATATTTAAGAGCGTGCACATCTTTATTTTTCTGTTAGCTATTATCATTAGACCCAGGGTATAGTCGTTCCAGATGAGATAATTAACCAAAATGTTTTTCTGGGAGATAATGGTATTGTAAGTAGTATATCCTGTTGACTTGCGCATAACTTCAGGGATTTCTGAGATACTGCAAATAACCATTCTTGTGAAGTTCAGGGATCAATCAGTGAAATTCCATGAACACAGAATTTTGTATCCTCCTTTCACATCCATCTTCCTTCCTGATACCTAGTTTCTTTTTTTCTAGTGCTGATTTTGGATTCTTCCAGAATCAGAACTATATGATCACTTCGCCAACCAATTAAAAAGGATTGATGTCATGGATAGAGAAATGTTAGATATATTGATACAGTATTAAAGATGCATTATAATCATAGATGGGTATTTTGTCCCCTTGCATCCATCTGTTACAAAGTGAATTTCACTTCCATAAAAGATCAAGTAGGTGATTTAGGCATTCTCCAATTCAAAGGAGGACAGTTAAATCACTATGAGAATGATTGATATATTTGTGATTTTTTTCTGTTCTGGAATTTTTCTGTTTCTGACACAATTTTCCAGGAGTTTTTTCCTTTAATTATTTGCAATAATATATGTACATATTTTTCTCTTAGTTTGTTATATGTGTTGCTTTCCTGAATTGTTTTTTTCTTTTACTACATTGTTATAAAACTGAGAAGAAATTGAATCTGTTAGGATGAGGGTGTTACTATTTCACCAGATTTAAGCTGAACCCAACTACCTTCTTTCTGCCTGCCTCACCATGTCTTATTGTCATTTCAACACAAAGGCTTAGTGTCTGCATTTATATATGTCAGTGTCTTTAATTTTGTTTACAGCAGTTTGATTACAGTATGTTTATTAAAATACAAAATGCCCCCAGAACTGACCATGCCCATTCCAGTAACATATTGTCATTCTCCATAGCACATGGACTCATTTTCTTAAGAAATTGTGATATGTGCCACACAACAAAAACCCCTCTAACCCTATACTAACTCAACCCTATACTGTTTCCAAGTGAAATTCAAGATACTGGTATTTACAAAATCCTAAACAGTTTGCGTTCAATCTACAAGAGGTATGTCTCCTTTGGTACTTACCTACTTGGACCTTACGTTCTTCCTCCAAGCTTCTTATCCTGACAAATCAGAAGTACTCTATTCCCTGGTATTGCTTCATTTAAGGAATGTTCTCCCCAAGAGGATCACTTATAATCCTTGTTGTGGTACTTTAGTACCATACATTTTTCCAGTCTTTTTAACAACCTTTAGCACTTCTAGATTGTTTTATTGCTTCATTTTAAAAGTGTAGATTGGGGAATCAGTTTATTTTAAAACATGGATTTTAAAATTATGTTACGTTGTGGTACGTTTATATGTGTAAACTGACATTTACATATACCAAGCATACATTAATTGTATCTTTGTACCTGCTTATCTCTCTCTGGCTACATGTCCCTGCATGTTTCTCAGGAACCAAATATGGCCCTTGAGCCAGACAAGGTTGCAGATGAGTTGTTTATCCAAATAAAGTTGGAACCACCTGATAAATTACTGTGTTTGTTTATATCAGGGTGGATTTGATTTAAATCAAACTGATTTAATTCCCAATTTAAAGCACGATTTAAATCACTAGTCAATAAGGCTTGACTAGTCTTAAATCATAGTTTTCTACATAATTCTTGCTAATACTAATTCTTGCTGGTATAACTTTAATATGCAAGTAGATGAAGATTTTTAGAATAACAACTTTTCATATTAGTATTTTCATCCCCAGTTTAATAGGTTAATTATTCATATTTGGATAACTTTTCTGTTGTACTTAGGAAGGAGAAAAATAATCATTACCTTAATAATAACAATTTAAATAGATTTATTCAACT
>JANHFM010006785.1:56992-69453 GCA_032468115.1 Grayia smithii
ATGGCTAAGCACATTGATTTGTGCTTAAAGAAATTGTAAGCCGCCCTGAGTCTCCGGAGAAGGGCGGGATATAAGTTCAATTAAAAAAAAATTGTCCTTTTTCAGACTACATTCATATTCACAATAACTTCTTTAAAAAATCTCTTTACAGTCAAACGTTCTGTCATCTAAGAAGACATGTATTGTACTGAGCTGCCTGAGACACAAATATAGGAAGTCTTCAATTTATGGCTGTTTGTTTAACAATTGTTCAAAATTATAAATGGCTGAAAAAAAGTTACTTATAACTGTTCCTCTCACTACTAGATTAATTTAATGACCACATGATTTGCCTATTGACTTTTGTGGTTCATTAAATGACTGCAGTAGTTTGCTTAACGACCACAGCAAACAATGTTATAAAATCATCTCAAATGATTCACTTAA
Source organism: Grayia smithii (assembly GCA_032468115.1). Taxonomy (NCBI): domain Eukaryota; kingdom Metazoa; phylum Chordata; class Lepidosauria; order Squamata; family Grayiidae; genus Grayia; species Grayia smithii. Next base: position 57,419 of record JANHFM010006785.1, read on the forward strand.
TGACAACTTGGCTACAGACATTCCTTTCCTTGCTACCAATTGTGGTGTAAGTTGTGGACTTTCTATACTTCTATTTTTTAACTTGCCAGACAATTTTGTTCTCAGTTGACAAAATTAGCATGTAATTTATTCCAACAACATGACAACATAGCATTTGGTTATAGTTTAAAAGTAAGAAAGAAAAATGTTCTGCTTCAGTGTCTTTGATATTGGATGTTGATAACATCTCAAATGTATTTAGAAGAGTAGCAGCTTATTTGATGTTTTTGAATATCCCATTTTTTTCTTGGTTCTTTGTTAAATTGTAGTACTTAAATTTAATTTTTAAAATGAGTCATTAATCTTTTAAGCTCTTTTTTCTATGTTAGCTCAATAATTCAAAATGAATTGTGAAGGATAGAATGAAAGATAGAAATAATGTAAGTAATGGTACAAGTTCTGTGATGTTGAGAACATTGCTTATATTGATTAATTTCTTCTTTCTTTAAAGGTAAAGTGCAAGTTAAAAGCTCAGACATTCAAGTTGGAGACCTCATCATAGTGGAAAAGGTTAACTTTATTTTGGTTAATCAATATTTTAAATGTATTTTTCTGTTCTTTTGTCCTGGACATTACCTATCCATTGTTATTTCGAACTGCCCTGTAATCAAGATTAAAATGCAAAATTGACAGTATTTTGATGGCAGACATTTATTTTGCAGACTTACTTTGGATTTGCTCTACATGGCATTGTGGTATCATTCTCTCTCTTCTCCTCACTATAAGGAGAATAATACCAAATACGGTAGCTGCAAATGTTGATTAGAATAGATTTTAAAACAGAATTCAAAGAAATGTACAGCTTAATTCATTCATGAGAATAGAGCTAGGTTAAACTAAACTATCAAATTGAATTGAATTGAAATTGAATTGAACATGTTTCCTGCATATATATTATCTATGATTCTCTTTAATTGCCTATAAATGAGACATCTTAAAACTAAGCCCACTAGTATAACTAACTACCAAAAAGATGACCCACATTGAAAAGAAGCCCTATCACATTTTTGAGTGCATGCAATCAAATTAACCCCACCCCAAAATTAGCCCTAAGTAAGACCCCACCCACTCCAGGATGCAGGGGGTGGGATGAGGCACACAGGTAAAAAATAAGCTAGGGGATGGGGGGTGGAGCTGCCCTACATACCAGGCCTCGCATACTCTGACACTTGCCTTGGGGTCATTCCATGTCAAGTGGTCTGGAGCTCCCAGGTCAACCATCACAGATTTTGGTGAAATTTGGTGTGAACATGCACACACGTCCCCAATGAACATTGGTAAAATGTTACGTTTGCCGATGCAATACTTATGGAGATATAGTCATTTGTTTGATCCCATACCGCAGCCTTCGACAGCATGACTGAGATTTCAGCAACTTTGAGACATAGTAACTTTGGCAATATTTTGTTGAGAGAAACAAAACGTGGCCATCTTGTATAACTTGTTGTGCTCTATTAAACAAAATAATAAAAACATTCTCATGAGCGATCTCCATCTAGATAATGGAGAGCAAAGTTGGCCAAAAATGACTGCGGGGTGAAAAAAGGATAAAGTTTGACTCTTATATCTCTGGAAGGAAAATGAACGAGCAGGGCCTCGCAGATGCATAAATGTTACCAACGTATCATTTTGTTCGATCGAAATTCCATGACTACCCACCATTTTTTGTCATAAATGCAGGCAACATAACAACCGGGAAATAGGTTGGCCAATTTTAAATTTGGATCAATTGAACAGTTTGGCCGCAAAGTTAATCGTGTCATTTGAAACTCTGCTGACAGAAATCAAATTTGAATCAACTGGCACAAACTGGTGATGACCTCTTGTGCCAGCTATTGTGCTGCTAACTTGCCATCTTTCTTCTTGCAGCATCCTGCTTTCTTTGATTTCTCTCTTCAGAATGTAGATATATTTAATTCCATGAATGTTTTTGTCGCAAAAGTTGAACAGATCTGTCAGTGTCATATTTGGTCGGTTGCTGGTTGCTGGAGACTGGCTTGAGCAGCCAAACGTTTAGTCATGCCACCAGCTCCATTGCATGGTGATTTGGTGAAACAAAATCACATGGTGAAACATTCACAGACTTAAATATATCTATGTTTTATATCTACAATTGAGCCGAACATTTCTGTTGTTAAGTGAGTTTTGCCCCATTTTACGACCTTTCTTGCCACAGTTGTTAAATGAATTAATTTAATTTTTTGAATTTTGAAGCTGTGTTTTTAGGTAATTTTTTTCCATTTGGAATTGTAGAATGCAGTGATCACCTCCGACATGACTGAGATGATCTTTTCCAATAGTCCAGAACAGCAGCTCTCAGCTACCCAAAAGTTCCGAAAACTTCTTTCGAAAGGTGAGTGCAGGAGTACTAGAGAACGTTGCTGCTCCTAGGCATGTCTTGTGGGTTTTCATCAAAGCTGTCCTGTTATTAGCAGTTACTACACATTAACAGGATGCCAGGTAAGGAGCCAAGGAGTACCAGTGCCAAAGAAACTTCCCTGGATGCTCATCAGGCTCATACCCATTCAACTTCCTACATTTAAAAAAATAATTAAAACCATTGGATGGATGGCATCTTGAAAATATAGAGCAAATGTGTAACTATTTCATTATTTCTGAGAATGCCTATGATCCCTAAATTGTCCAAGAAAAATACAAGATGAATGGTTGCTTCCCTGTATTTCTGTTTCATGTCCAGAAAATAGACAAAGGTAAATAGACATAGGTAAATAAATCATGTCTTGGTGGAGGGTGAGGGTTTGTGGCTAGCATTCTGGTAAATCTATGCCTTGAACCTATACAGTGATGTGAATTCAAAATGTAATCCAGAGCTTCTATAGATATGTGCATTACACCTGACTCCAATAATTTAAAGCAGCTGCATTTTTTCTTGGTTATTTGTGGCTGGCACAGCAGGAATAGAGTCTTAAGAAGAGCTACATTTAGTTAGGAATTCCTAACAGGTGTTCTGTGTATATACCAAAATATTTTGCCCTTCATGTCCTGATCACTACATTGTTCTACAACTGTTTCCAGCTATATGCCACCTAGTAATCATTTTGCAGCTGAACTCACAGTGGGTTTTCAGAGTCGCCAGATAATACCCACCACACCAAAGAGGTTGTAGAGCAAAGAAATTTAGAACACAGTATAACATAATTCATATTTTATATAACTTTTATGGATAAATATTTATATATAGGAGAAAAAGTTGGATAACATGAGCTTATTATAATTCTAAATAATAATAATATATTTTAATTTCCTGTTCCATTCATCATTCATTCATATACATGTATACTCATACTTACTACACTATGCTTTTGGATGATGAGGTCATAGAAAGCGCAAAGTTGGAAAACAGAATGAAGTAGTGCATAAGCTGTCCATAGAAGTTAAAAATGACGATTTTTCTGTAGATGAAGTCTGCTCTGCTCTTTCTCTACAAGATTAGAGTTTATTCAGTTTTGTAAAACAGTGTGTATCTAGGGATCCAGTGTTCCACAGTGGAGGAAATTTTCCTTACCTGGGTTGCTCTTCTCCACTCACCCTAAGAGGAGGATCTTGTGTGTCTGATTTGAAAAGGTACTGGTTTTCCTAAAGTCTTCCCCCTACCCCTTGGCAGCAGCCTCCCTTCCACAGACTATCTCAGGAGCAGTTCTTGGCTCAACAGCTGAGTCAATAGATTCCACTTGTTCCACCTCTGCAGGTGAACAGAACTCCCTCAATCCCCATGAAGAGCTGAGAGACTATGGGGTAGGAAGGGACTAAGCCTAGAGACAACGAGCAGCCAATCCCCCATCTCCCACGACCAAGTGATCGGCGTTTCATCTGGACTTCTGCCATTGGATGCAGCAGGTAACCTTGGCAGACTTCTCCCCACTCAATCCTCATAGCCCATTTCCCACAATGGCAAAGGAGACTACTCTACCACATGGGACCTCCTCTCTATGTAACAAGTGAGGCAACCAATATCTTGAGGGAGAAAAAAGTGGCCACCTTGATGGGCATAAACTGCATCTATATCAAGTGAATACTTACCCAATAGAGGAAAACACCTGTACCTATTTATCTTTTATTTTTCATCCTTCTATATTCTGAAGGAGTTTATCTCAAAAACTGAAGGGGAGGGGCTGCTTCCTTCCACAGTAAGAGCATGTAAAATCTTTATGCCTATCAGACTGAATGGGAGGAGCAACCCACAAGAGGATTTCCCTCTATCCACTGAAGGAAAAGGGATCTTCATTGTAATTGCAAGGATTTGTTTGCTTCAAGTAGATTTCACATAGCATCTTTGCTGTTGGGTTCTTCCTCACATGATCTTCTTTAAAATATTTATGCAATCATTTTCTTAATTCTGCAACACAATATGAAGATCTAAATGTTACTCTTGGTTTTTATTAATACTTAATGCAATGTTTAATATCTAATCACTAGCATATAGAATATAACCAGTTGCTACTGCTTAGTTTATCATTTCTTTTTTTAATTATGTTTCTTTTTTTAATTATGTCTACAATTTGCCAAAACTCCATTTTTCCACCTGTTGAATTACTGTTACAATTAGAACACTTTTATAATCAAATTGAAATTTGCCTTCCTGCAACTTAAATCTATGGTTCTATTTGGATTCTCCAACAAGAAATAATACCTTCTGCATGAGATATTTGAACAGGGCTTTCGTATTCTCTTCTAAATATTCTATCCTTAAGACTTGATTTTGCATAATTCCTTCAAGCCTCTTCACAGAACTTAGGTTTTGGTCCCTTGATCATCCTCATCACTTTTCCATGAACATGTTCCAGTTCTCTTGAATCCTGAATCCAGTTCTCCTGAATCCTTAAAATGTAGGGCCCAGAATGAAACACAGTATTTGAGATGGTTAGACAATGCAGAATGATTTAGAAGTTATAATTTTGTTGATCCAGAGTAAAGTTGTATTTGTCATTTTTGCAGCTACTTCACCATAATTTCTCTTTCTAGTAAGGATATTAACTATCCAATCCAATTTTAAGCCATCTACAGAATGAATAAGCATTACTGCTACCTTTTAAATCAAGTAATTGTTAAAAATAACAAAAAGTACTAGGCCCTAATACTGATTCTTATAATTCTATGCTAAATGCATTCATCTTTATCCTCAGCATCTTTCATAAACTCTGAACTTTAGTTTTCAGTAGCACTATTTTAATAGTAAAATGGGCTTCTTTTTATGCCCTCCATTTTTTATTCACTGGAATTGTTTGTGATAGTGGTTTTAGTATCTCCTTTTAAAGAAACTGTTATGTGTCTTAAGCTCCTTTTCCCATAAGAGTGTTCTGCCACAGGATCCTCTTGATTATTGCTCTAAATTTATTCAAATCCACTTTTTGAGGTATGTTTTTGACTACAGTCAAATTTAATTGAATATTAATATTTTTATTAGAATCATGCTAAAAATAGCTGACCTTCCTTCACCCTCTGAAGGAGTAATTTGACATAAGTCAGAAATTTGGTTAGAACTATACGTGACAGAGGTTTTCTCAGTGATTGATTTGGATGATTAAACCCCTCCCCTCCTTTTGAAAAATATTTGCAATTTGGTTTTAGATACACTTGCAGCATCTTTTCCTTATGTGGGCAAACAATAATTGACACCAACAATAGTAGTTTTTATTTGTTGACCCACTTATTTTAACTCAGATGTTCTCTACACTATTACTAAATTTGTTCAGTTGAATTACTGAGTAGATGTAGAGTATTCACTATTCATTTATTTAATATTTAGTTAAATTGAATTGAGAGGGAAGCAAAGGGAAGGAAGCCTGGAGAATTTCAGTCTACTTAACTAGAGGCATGTTCTTTAGAGACAAACAAAATAAATCATTTAGAAAGGGAAAGAAATAAAGGACGGATTCCCTGTCTGCATTTATTGCCCTAGAATCATTTGGTTTTATAGGAGCAGAAATACAGTTGTTAAAAAGTTAAATTCTACAATTTATGTTTGTGTGTATGTGAGAGAGAATAGTTGGGATGATATATGAGTGCATACATCGTTTAAAACCTTTAACATGAATCTATTTATGCGCTTCATACTAAATTCTGTCATATATTTTATAATTAAAATCAGTTAAAAGTTGGAGGTGGGTGAAACTATAAGTTTATCATTTAATTAACAATTAATTATCTTAATTTTTATTTTTCCCTGCTCTCTTTTTGAGAAAATAGCACCTAGTTCAAAATGTGATTCATACCATATCTTAAAAGAATGGGCTTGCATTTATAATACAGACCATACTATAGCTATCTGCCCAAATGTTAAATTGCTTCATATTTAAAGAATAACAGCATTATTTTAATATATTTGTATTTTGTATCATCTCAAACAGAACCAAATCCTCCTATAGATGAAGTTATCAGCACACCAGGAGTTGTTGCCAGGTTTGTGGAGTTCCTGAAACGGAAGGAAAACTGCACATTACAGGTGTGATGTCTGTGTATTCATTAGTTTGTAAAATGAATATTCATACATAATTTTAAAAAATCTAAAATCACTGAAGTCAAGCTATTGTATGATAACTCAAAACTTTTATCATGAAATATTTAGCAGTTCAGTTTTAAAATTTTTATTTTTACAAAGAACATTGTCTCACTTTAGTTTATTTCCACTCAGTTGGGAGGAGTGAATGTTTTATTTCTTGTTTCTTTGCTTATAAAATTTTTAAACTCCCAAATGGATGCATACGTATACAAGTAAATGCATCTTTAATAGTAAACTTTAATGACACTCCTGATATTCTATAACATTATCCCCACTACTAGTGAGAAGTTCATGTGCAGAATCCACTTGAGTTTAAATTAAGGTGGAATACAGAATTCGTCAAGGCATTTTCTCACTACAGGTAGTCCTCAACTTACAACCACAATTGAGCCCAAAATTTATGTTGCTAAGCAGGGGTGGGTTCTACTTACCTGTCCTACCGGTTCTAAAGGTGCACGCGCTTCGCGCATGGTCGGGGTGCATGGTGTGTGTGTCTGGCGCGCACGCAAAGCGCACGTGCCGGCCGGGTGCTCCTGCGCATGTGCAGAAGCTTTTTTTGCCAAAAAACCCCATCAAAAACAGTTTCCTGCGCATGTGCGCAAGCGTGCGGAACGGTAAGTACGGGCGCGCGGGGGCGGCGGTCCGGAACGCGTAGAACTGGTTCGGTGACGTCACAGCATCACCGCTACCTATTCACGCGAACCGGGGGGCAACCCACCACTGTTGCTAAGTGAGAAATTTGTTAAGTGAGTTTTGCTGCATTTAACTTTTCTTGCCACATTTATTAAGCGAATCACTGCAATTGATTAGTTAGTAACACATTCGTTAAGTGAATATGGGACACTAGGCCGAATGGTCACTAAGTGAACTGTTGTAAACCGAGGACTACCTGTATCAATTCATCTAATGCTCTCAAGGATATTAAAACTAATGTATTTTTCTTATATTATTGTTAGGATTCCATATTCTAATCATACTATATCTTAATCAGTTACATTGGTATATTTTCTACAGTAGGGAATACATCTAACAGATGTCAGCAACATTTGCTGTTACATAAAGTTACCTACCATAAGGCTGCAAAAGTGGAGTATGTGGGTTTGTAACCATTTACATTGCGTGATTTGGTAGAGTTCTTTACTCAAATATATCCAAAGGATCAATATTAGCTTGAAATAATACTAGTTGGTCCATGAGCCTTGTAATGTTGTTCAGGTAGTAGACTGAAGACTAAGGTCTGCTGTTTTACCTTCCCTGAAGCATTCCCTATTATTATGAATTTCTGTCTGTCTCTCTCAAAAGGAGTGCAAATCCAGACTCATATTTTAGTATCTATAATTGGAGCTATGAAAATAAAGACAGGTAGTTCTGAAGATTTTAGTGGCATTTCTCCACCCCCTTTTTAAAAAAAAAAAATTGCACCCCAAGATGCTCGTTTTAAAATGGTGGGCTTTAAGCAGCCAAATCATTTTCTTTCTCTTCCTTTTTATGTGTTTCCCAATATTAATCACTTTGTACATGTGCCTTAAACCACAATTTGCACTATGGTTTGTTTATAAAAATGTGAGTTTAATGTTATTTAAGACAAATGATTCAAATAGCATGCACCATTCCACAAATAATGTGCATTGTTCTATTAATGCTTTGAATGGTTTCTGAAATCTGAAACCTCATAAGAAGACTGTGCCTACCTTTCTTCAGTTTGCACATGCTGTTCTTGTGATGCATCAGAAGGCCTCAGAAGCATTGTGAGAATGGCATGCACAATTTGGGGACTGGTGTGCACAACTGTTTTGCTATGCTTTGGAAGCCCTCAGAAGCTTTTTGAAGGATTGTGAGAATGGAGCATGCTATTTAGAGAACGTTGCAAACAGCCTTGGAAAAAAGGCTTGATACAGCCAGCAGCGACAGAGTACCAGGTTGGGCAGTGCACCTTGTCAGGAATGGGAGAAAGATGATGAAGGTCAGTTGTGCATTGCAAACTGGGGCTTTGCAGCTGTAACTTTGGGGATCAAGTGTAACTTGTTCATTGCTGCTGTAACTTTGGGCACTGAATGAATGGTCATTAAGGAAGGATAATCTCAATTGTGATAGGTTACTAGATAACAGACATATAGAATTTTATTTTGGTCATTGACCAATAAACATACCATCAATAAAATGAACAACACAACCTGTCCCCTATCAACCAGAACTACTAGCAAATTTCTCTTGATTATTTAACAGATGGTACAACTAAAAGCTATCAGAGTACCCACGAAATTTAAAGTAAAGAGAGGTAATGAACTGGTGGCGAACGGCTCTGTAGAACTGGTAACACAGAAGAACATGGCTGTGGTTTCTATGGCACCCATATCATAAGGGCAGAATTGAGTTTCATATGGAGTTTTTCTATATTTCCCTTCCGGGAAGCTGTGGGGAGAATATTAAATTGAGCTGAAGATAAAATTCCTAAGTTTGAGAACTGATAGGATATAAATAGGCTGGTTTAGAAACTAAAATGTGGTTATTTGGAATTAAAGCAGCAATTTTTGTTTAAACTTCCATATCTAAGAACCTTTTCTTTAGATCTATCTTGATCTAACTTTCTAAGTTAGATAGTATCACTGGAGAAATCATAGATCCTTAGATACTCAGATAACTAAAGACATCCTTGTGTTTCTTGTTATTATTGGCAACTTATATACAAATGTAAATACAAATGAATGTATTAAATGGAATTTAATGCTATATTTTAAAAATCAGTGGCTGAAGCTTTTTCTGTCTCCTAATGCAGTTTGAAGCCGCCTGGGTTCTGACTAACATTGCCTCTGGAAATTCCCTTCAAACTCGAATTGTGATCCAAGCAGGAGCTGTTCCTATCTTCATAGAACTACTCAGCTCAGAATTCGAAGATGTGCAGGAACAGGTTAGATTCTCAAAAAATAAAAAAGGGAAAAGGAGAAATGAAATAGTATGGATTTTCCCACAATTGAAAATTGTCTTTATAGTAGATAATCTTAGTCTATAGTATATAGTTTTACTAGATTGCTATGTTGTGTCTTGTTCTACTGTGATCTTATGATTTATTACTGTTTAAATTGTAATATTATTTTACTAATAGTTAGCCTGGAGGTATAGTCTTTAAATCTTCTTAAATGCATAATATAATATTAGAAAAATTTTTGTAGTGGAAACATATTTAATTCTGACTCTTTTCTTTCTTTCTCAGGCTGTTTGGGCTCTAGGTAATATTGCAGGTGATAGTACCATGTGTAGAGATTATGTACTCGACTGCAACATCTTGCCTCCTCTATTACAGTAAGTGATACAAATGGTACTCAAATTTATTAACAAGGATGATACAATCTTTGTGAAAAGAAACTATTTACCAGCAAAGTGCATCAAAATAATTCCAGTTTATGAACTGGAACCATTTCCTTGATGAAGGTGAAATAAAAAGTGTAGTGTAGATAAAATAAGGAAGTGTTTCACAAACTGGTAATTCCTTATTAACAATAAAAAGATACAGTTGGTTCATAAGTAATACATCTCATAAGCCTGAATAATAAATATCTAATATACTGTCAATCAACTATGCAGGAAGATGATATTGCAAACCTCTTATTTCTATTTTCAGATTGCTTTCCAAACAGAATCGTCTTACCATGACTCGGAATGCAGTATGGGCACTATCTAATCTTTGCAGAGGAAAGAACCCTCCTCCAGATTTTGTTAAGGTATAGAATAAAATTCAAAAAGAGTTAACATCCCAAAGGCGCTTTTTCCAAAAGGCAACTGGACTTTCTTGAGTTTTTTTGTTTGAAAACATTTCACTTCTCATTCAAGAAGCTTCTTTGGTTCTGGTCTTTTCTGGGTTTTTTTTTTCCCTGTTACTTTTTCTATTTGTGGAAAAAGTTGTTCACAGTAGGTTTATTTTCCCAGAATGCCCTGTTCACAATTACTTTCTCATTCTCAGCTGTACCAATTATTGCTGTGTTTCTGTAACCTATAAGTAATCTTTCTGGAATATTTCTTCGGAATAGCAATCAGCTCCTGCACAGAGAAGAAGTGGCCAATTTGTCATTATTAATAGAGAGGACAAAGCATTTCAAGTACAGTAATTGAGAAACAATGGGAAGTTTCCCTTTTTGCAAACATTCAAAACCATTGATTTTTTTCAGAGTGAAAACAAGAGATCTACATGGAAGAAGACAGGGGTCCAAACTCTATAGAAATATATTACAGGAGGTAAAACATAGCTCCTATGGTTAAACAAAAACATTTCTAAAGAAACAGTAAGCCAGACTTGCCAACAACACCTGCTTTATTTTTGGTATATTACACAGGATGTCAGTTTTGTGCTCATCTGCCTAAGTCATAGGCTTGTGCTTGGTGCACTGAGATCCTGTGCTCAGAGAAGAAGTTCATTCTCTTGAACACCAGATACTTGAGCTAGAGAGGTGGAGAAATACAGAGGGGAGATAATTTGGGAGGTATTAACTTTATTTCAGTCTTCAAAAAAATAACTCGCTATCAAGAAGAATAAGGAACTTGGGGAAGGACATAATTGTGATGGCCTCCTTGGACTCTTCCCTGAATGCCTTTCTGGATGCCAGCTTGAAGGACGATGAGCTGGCCCCAGGCATGTCATATGGGGAGGCAGCAACAGGCCCAGAGGCAGCCGGTGGCTTTGAGCAGAGAGCAACAAGTTCAAGCACAGTGGAGCAATCACAGGGAATGATTAGATCAGCTGCCAGCTGAGCATGGGTCAGTTGAGGCCCGGCTGCAGCAGGACAGCCCTGAGGCTTCAGGTGGAAACAATCTGCAGCTGCAGCTGGCCAGCAAGGAGGAGGAGGAACTGCCTCCTCCACTCTGTCCAAGAACACGCAGGGAGGAGAAGAGACAGGAGCAATGGAGGGCAGCCTGCTTACTTACAAAGCAGCAGCCTTGCGCCTCTTGATGGGCTGCACTGAATGCCGGCTATTTAACGCAGCAGGATGAGGGAAGCAACATAGGGAACAATGCATCTATTTTGGTGTCTAGCATTTACCAGCCTCTTAATTGAGCTTCCTGACCATGACCATGTATTTTAGACCCTGTATTTGTGCCTTGACTCTTGAATCTGCCTCTTGGACTTGCCTTTGCCTTGAACCCTGTCTCCAGATCTTGGATGGTGGACCTTGGTATTTGTGCCTTGCCTTGCTTCTACTTTGTCTTGCCTTGTAGATTTCTCCAGCTATGTCGATTCATACTGGAGTCATTCCGGAACTTAGCTGTGAACTTATTGCGGGGGGGTTGCCTTGTCACTGAATTGGAGATTTTCTGGGGAAGACTCTTGGAAGGGTTTGGAAAGCCTCAATAAACCCCCTGAATTCTCTGAAGTGTGTGAGCTGGACAATAATTTCAAAGAAGACTGAGATGCCCTTTCCGTGATGTCCCGTTGCCTGGAGGCGGTGCGGGCCTGGATGAGTAGAAACAGGCTCAAACTCAACCC
>JANHFM010006790.1:29934-40843 GCA_032468115.1 Grayia smithii
AAGAGAATAACAGGGAAATGTATATCAAGATGGATTATTGTATGAACATAATGAGGAAATGTAACATAAATAAGAAGGGGACAATGATAAAATAGAGTAAGAAGACATACGTGGCAGAAAAATCTAAGGAAAGAGATCTCCACTCAGGGAAAATGTGCAAACAAGATTATTTGTTTATGTTTTTATGTTAGGTGTTTATTATGTGTGAATAAAAATTATTTTAAAAAAGATTAAAAGTTTACATAGAAAAAAAAATAGTGATTCTCCTTGCTTCTTTTCCTCCACTATGAAAGCAACATTCAGAAATACCTCAAATATGGACTTTATATAACACACTGTTTTAAGAGCTTTGGATATCTAGATAAGATACTGTTGTTTACATTTCTGCAGTGGTTAAATCTACTTTTACTGTTGCATGTAAAAGTATTCGTTATGTAAATCTTTTTTTTTAATGTTTATTTTAGTACAAAGTACTTTCTGTTCTCCCAGGATCTGGGATGGGTATTGCAGTATCCACACCATCTACGCAAAAAGTAAGTAGTCAAATCTGAAGAATATACATATTTCATTTGCATGCTGGTTACCATCACTTGCCATTTTTGTCTGACTGAAATACTGATTCTATCCCTTTTGGAGCACTTCTTAGTTTGACAAATATGAATCATTTTATTCATGAACTTTTTTTTTATTTAACAAAAAAAAACCCAATGCTTGTCTTCTTCTCTCTTTTTCCATTTTTCTTTTCTGTAACTCTTAGAGTTTTAAGTTTGAATGATGGGAAGGCTGGCTTGTTACTGATCCATCAGCCCTGCTAGGAGATTTCTTAGCTGAAGAGAAGAGTAGATAAGGCATGTACATGCAAAATTTTCCAATTCAGGGACATAATATTGAGAAGAACTCTGGACTGCCTTGTTCCTTTTCCAGATCATGGCAAAACATTCTGGACTATGCTCCTCCAAAATCAGTTCAGTAGTATCTTGAAGGAAATGCTCCAAAGTGGAAGCCTGTTTTGACCCTAGATCAGCGGTGTCAAACTCTTATTTCATTGAGGGCCGCATCAGGGTTGTGTTTGGCCAGGGGAGGCGTGGCCAGATTGATGTCACTTGTGTTGGGGGAGTCTGGTTATCCGAGCACTCTGCCAGAGAAAACAGGATCCCGAGCTCCGTTTTCAGCTGTGACGGCATCCTGCAACCCTTTGTCAGCAAAAACGGAGCTCGGGATGACTGCACGTGGGCCGGTCCTTTGCTGTTTCCAGAGCAGCACCACGAGCCAGATCTAAGCACCCCTTGGGCCGGCTCCGGCCCACAGGCTTGACTTTGACCTAGATCACAATGCTTTTGTTTCAAGAACATTTGCTTTCAAAAATCACCAGACTAGCCCCAAACTGCGTAATATTTGGAGGCAAGGGAAGGATTTAAAGTTCTCTGGAACATCCTGGCCCTAAATTGGAGAGTTCTGCATATACCCAGTAGGCCTATTTTAAATAAGTCTAAAATTGAGATGAACATCTGTATAGGATTCTGCTATTATTAATGTATTGAAATGCTCACATTTTAGTCATTCTTTTATTGAACTTCTTGATTTTTTTTCTTTCTTTCCTCCCGAAAGCCGCTCGTGTTTGGTGCCATGGTACACAGAGATGAAGCTTTTGAGACTATTTTCAGCCAGTATGTGAAGATAACCTCTGCAGCATCTGCCAGTGAAAGCTAGTATATCATCCTTGCTGGTTATTATAGGAAACATCATGAATTTTAGTCACCCAATCGTGAATAAAAAGGTGGAACATCCTTCAATCATCAGTCCTGCAATAATTTTCTTTGTTGCATATGTCTTACGTTACAGAAGTGTATTTTGTACATGCATTTCATGGTTTCTGTTGGTTTTTATTTACTGTTGGGTTGTTGTTGTTTTTTTGTAATAAAACAAAAGAACAGTGAAAATGCTATTGGCACTGTTAGCCTTGCACATTAAGCACTTTTAATGTTTGTTCACTGACATTAAAAAGCTTAGGAAGATTCTTAGCAAAACTAGCTTGAGGGGTAGGCCTTGTCTTAATAAGACATACCCTGAACTCTGCGGTTCATCTGATATTTCTTTAGCTACGGGTTCTGCACACTTCCACTGCACAAATTCCATTGATTTAATGGCATTACTATATATACACACAAATGGGGTGCAAGTTTGCGATTGAACTTAGCAAAAACTGTCAAGGACGTGATTTTGAAGGGTCTTGGTTTTCCTAAATGAGGTGTAAATAATACTAATAATTGAAGGTATGAGTATTTGAAGCTGTGCTTCCAGAAAACTTTCATACTGACTTCTATATCTTTTCAAAAGGCATTTCTAGTTTAGAGACAGTTGGGAAATGCAATTAAGTCTTCAGAGAGTTGGTATGCTCATTTCTTTTCGGCCTACCTTACACATCTTGCTTTGTCATTTATCTTATGTCCCTCTGTTGACATAACAAATGTTCTCACTGTTTTCGAGAGAGAAGCAATTTTTTAGAATTATTTGGCATGCTACATTATCCTGTATTTTCCTTAAAATATTGGATAAACATGAAAGTTATCAAAAATGTGTCCATTGGAATGGAAGAGGAATAATGGAAATAGTGTTGTATCAATGTACTTAGAAGCTCTGCAAGCTCTTTGTAGTACTTTGAAATGTCATACACATGTAAAAAAAAAAAAAAGAGGGCTGCAACATTGGATTAACATAATTTTGATGAAACCCCAGAATCTTGCTGTTACCCCTGTACATGTCCATAATTCTTCTTCTTTGGTATTCCTATTGGTAAATTTGGTATTGCACAAACATTAATTTGCATTGGTTGATATTTTAGCTCCTTGAGGACTGTAGCTACACTTTTTGTAGTAATTAACTTTGCGTTTGGTAGTTATTAATCATGAAAAGAAATTGAGTAGATGGCTAAAATGCCACATTTCAATTTAATATTTTATAAAGATGGCCATGATACATTAATTTTGGTTTCTTTTACTTCAAAGTCAGTTTTTGAAGATTGGATGGTTCTTAACAGAGAAGCAGCAGATACTGGAATCTATTCTGTACTCCAAATGATCCCATCAGTTGCTTTTTATTGTGTACATAGAGTCAATTGTTTACAAATATGATTGGAACTGTCAAGTAGAAAAAGAGAGAGGCTGCTTCTGTGCTATGAACTAGTCTATCCCAAACCAACCCCTTGATTTGTATTCTGTTGTTGACTCTGTTACATGCATTTGCATGTGACATGTCACTGCTGCTCAGTTAAGCTTAATTATTATATGTTCAGATGTCATAAGAAGATGGACTAAAAAAAAAGTCAAGTATGACAAAAATTGTGAGCAATAAATGCTAGAAAAGTTTAGCAAACTCATTTATGTGTGGAGAAAACCTTGTTCTTAAAAAAGGATTAAAACATAAGTTAATTATTGGTCTAGAATCAAGATCTGAAAGGCTTATATGCTCATATATTTTCTATAAGGTAATACGGAGTTTCAACTCAGTGCTACTATGAGCCCCTAAAATGTTAATGAATTTACTGTATGTGATTCTCCATGATGAATTAAACTCATGATTTCAATAGATTTAGCATAGGGCAAAAATATACCACCAATTTTTAATAATTAAGATGCAATTCACATAAAAATGCAATCCATATAGAATTAAAACATGCGAAAATATTGCAACTTTATAACATAAAACCTTTTCACTGAAAATAAATTATAAAGCTATCAAACCATAATTTTAATGGGAAGAACACACTTGTTTTCTTCTTTATGACCCTTGAAATCTGGATTTCATTTTTGAGATAGTTGCTCTCATATTTTGTTCTATATTTATTTTGGATTAACATTTGCCTTTTATAGCAGCAACTGGTTAAAAAAATAAATAAATCCTAACTTTGCTGTTGGCGTGATCAGGCAGAGTGGAAGCAACATCTTAATGGGATCTTGATTTGCATACTGAAAACATTTACAGCATCCCTCAAAATTGCTGATGATGGCCTAGGGCTTGTGACCCACAGTTTAATATCGACCAGTGTAACTGGGTGTGTGTGTGGGTGGGGGGGAGTAAGTGATGGTAAAATGTCAGCTTTTTTACTAATGCATTTCTATATGAACATTTTCTGATTCATATAAGATGTTACGCTGGTAGGCTTCAGAAAACTTTGAACAAATAAGGATTTTGCCAGGCATAATCCCAGCAAGTAAATGTAAAGATGAGGATATAAGCATTATGTCAGATTAACATTTTTACCAACCTAAATCAGAATTGTATTACACAGAATTGGTGTTTTTCCCCTTCTTTCTAAAAGTCCCTTGGATGGTCATTTTAATATATTTAACCGTATTAATATTTATTAAACCCAACATAGGTTTGTTAAAATAGATCATACTAGACAAACCTTACTGGCTTCTTTGACAAAGTGAGTAAATTAGTGGATCAGGGAAATGCTGAGGACATAGCATTTGATAAAGTAGACCCAGCCTATTTCTTGGTAAGAGAAAAATGTGGGATAGACAGCATCACTACCAGATGGTTTTGTAACTGGCTGACCAACCACACTCATGCTGTCTTCAATAGAACTTCATCTACATGGAGAAGAGCATGTAGTGGGTTACTTTAAGGTTCGGCCTTGGGCCCACTGCTCTTCAACATCTTCATAAATGAGCTAGAAGAGGGGAAAGAAGGGATTCTCATCAAATTTGGAGATGATACCAAGCCCTTGGGGGGGGGGTAGTCAACACTTTAGAACAGGGGTATCCAACCTTGGCAACTTTTAAGACTTGTGGATTTCAACTCCCAGAATTCCTCAGCCAGCTGGGAGTGGAATTCTGGGAGTTGAAATCCACAAGTCTTACATTTGCCAAGGTTGGAGACCCCTGCTATAGAAGATAGGCTCAAGATCCAGAAAGGATCTTGGGCCCCATTAAATAAAATTAAATTCAGTAATGAAAAAAGTAAGATCTTATACATAGGCAAAAAAACTTTTGTAACTTCAAATGGTTGCTAAATGAACTGTTGTAATTTGAGGGCCACCTGTGTATTACTGGTGGCAGGGCGAAGTAATAGGTGGAAAATCATTAAGGAGAGATCCAACCTAGAATTAAGGATGAAATTCCTGACAGTGGGAACAATTAATCAGTGGAACTGTTCGCCTCTAGAAGGTGTCATTGAAGGCTTTCAATAAGAGACTGGACAGCCATTTGTCTGGAATGATACAGGGTCTCTTGCTTGAGCAGGAGTTAGACAAGAAAACCTCTGAAATCCCTTTCTGTTATTCTGTGTTCTGTGAGATTTTTTCTGTGTGGAAAAGGATAGATTATATTGTTTACCAAGCAAGCTATTTTTCTTTTCTTTTTCCCCCTTTTTTATCATTTTCAAGTCTACTTTTTAACCTTCAGTCTGTTTATAAAATTACTGGTTTTGGTGAAAATCGGATAACAGGATTAAAAAAAAATAAAATTATCTCAGTTCTAGTCACCCAAATACTTGTTCTAGAACAGTGTATTTCAACATGGCAACTTCAAGATGTCTGGATTTTATCTCCCAGAATTCCCCAATTCTGGAAGTTGAGGTCTACACATCTTAAAGCTGATGAAGTTGAAAACTACCATTCTAGAAGATGGTTGCTTCAAATCTATTTGTGAGGTATGGTTATGCCACAATAGTAATCTTCGATTTTTATATTTTCAGAATGAAACAATATGCTTAAATGGCTTTCAATTTTTCCCTGTTTTTCTGTGTTCTTACAAAAATGTTCAGAATAAGCTGTACTTTTAAAAATGCATCCCTTAAAGAAAAGAGATTAGTATAGAACATGTATTCAAATGAGAATGCAAAGACCATTAATGTCTGTATCATGTAGATGAAAAAAAACCCAGGCATTTAGGAATTAGGTAAATCTATCGTACAACATTAGCTCAGTGTCTAATCCTTAATTTTATCCCAGCCTATTTCTGCACAAGGATATAAATTCTCCCACCAAAATTAGAAAAACGTCTCAATTTGTGTGCATATTTTCCTGAACTCTCCTGTACACAGTTCACCACTTGAGTGGTGAAAGGTATAATTTTGTAGACTTGACGACAATTCATTTGTGAAAAATGCATACAGATATCCACCCATACACTAAAATGTGCAGGAGATGTGAAATGTATATTTCGCCATTGAAATGCAGTCTAATTTAGTCAAGCATTTGGGGAATTGGGTGAATATGCATTAAAATGGGAACTATTCTATTTTTCCCCCTTCCTTACTGAAGCCATGTGCATTTTCCTACTGAAAGGACTAATGCATAATTAACTTCTGTTCTTTGTGATATGGGATATTTGATCTCATGCCCTAAAAATAATTTTGGTGTGCTGGGCCATCTCAGTGCTTTTCTTTTTCTTATATCCTGAAATGCTGAATATTTGTCAGTCTAATCTGTACTCAGGCAACCACTCTTAGGTTTGATTTAAATTCATCTCTTTCTATGGGATTTTCATTATCTACTTACTGAATGTAGCTCCATTAGTGCTACTAATACAAAGTGTTACCTTAAAGTAGCATTTTTAAAAAGCATTTTATAAATTTGTTGTGCTGATATGTAAAGTAGTATCTCCTGTGGCTCATGATGATTTTTTAAAAATTTAGTTGAATAAGGTCTTTTATTAGTAACAAAGTGGTCATGTTGGAGGCTTTTTCTCATTATAAAAGGAAATGAAAACTGATCACAACGTATGTTCCCTTCCTAAACTGCCAGAATCAGAAATTTTATTACATTAACATATTAATTTTGCAGGATTTGACTCTAGGCAAATCATGTAGCACCATAATGCAGAACTCTTGCAAAGCCAATGGATAAGCTGTGTAAACTGAGGGGGTGGATATTGTAGAACTTCGGGAGTGTTTGACCTGCAAAAGCAAATCTGGTAGTTTATAACTAATTATGTACATTTTGGCAGACATTTTTTTCTGCTACTAATCATTTAAAAGAATGGATGTGAAATACTTTTTATGTCTGAAAATTCAGTCTATATTTTGAAGTTGTAAATAATACATTAGCAGTGTAACTTTTGTTCAAACAGGAGAGTTGTACTGTATGAAAAACTGAACTGAAACAATTTGCCCTGTACATTTTTTAAGAGAACTTTCTTTGTTTAAAAAAAAAGGGGGGGATAGGGTATCTTGGTATAAATTATAATTTTTATTTAAATAAACCCTAAAAATGCTTTCTGCTCTTGGTTGTTTTTCTTCATGGGAATTTATTTGTTTAATATATTTATATAGCCAGCCATCTCATAATAGCTCTAGGTAGTGTTTAACACAGCAACAATTTAAAAATTCCCTAACAGTCTAAACTAAGCATATAATGTTAACATATAAAATAGAACCTAAGAAAGTGGGAGAACGAACATCACTTAATCTCATACAACCACCTTGTAGGCTGTTCCTAGGACCCCAATGCTGGTGAAAAAAACAAATTTTAAGGGCCATCTGGAAGGCTAATAGGATGGGGCTAACCTCAGCTCAGGGAATAATGGGCCACAGGGTGGGGACCAAAGCAGAATAGGTGCACCACTTGGTTTCTCTTAGATGAAGCTCCTTAGAGGACGGGATCTGCAGCATGTCACCTGCTACCTGACCTGGTGAATGGACGAACAGATGTAATTGAGAAGTGGCCCCTCAAATAAAATCCCCACCCCCCCGCTTTAAAGGTCAAAGTGAGCATCTTGAATTACACATGGAAGCAAACTGGGAACCAATGCAGTTCACAGAAGAAAGGTGTAATAACTATTAGTACAGATGCATTTTGCATCAGCTGAAGATACTCTTCAAGGGCAGCCCCATGTAGAGTCTGCTACAGTAATTCTTGATGTGAGCAGAGCATGAGTGACTCATGGTTCAGGAAGGCACACAACACAATACTATGAAAATGGTCTCCTAGCCATGGGAGTTGCACAACCAGGGTGTCTCGTGGCCCACGGGCGAGATGTGTCGTGCTGGCCATCCCCACCCCCGGTTTAGCGAAAGGAGAAAAATTGCAGTATATCATGTGACAATGTGATGCCACAAGTTTGACACCCCTGTCCTAGAAGGATCCCCCAAGTTGCATAAGTCTGGGATAATGCCATACCAGAGATAGTAAAATACCAGAACCAGAAGACCCCAAAACCCAGATCAACTCAGTCTTGCCAGGTTCTGCTGAAGCCTGGTTGTTCCATACCTGAAACTCTACAGCCTCCATGCACCAGGAGGAGTGGTTAAATCCATCACTTCTTTTGCCAGGGATCACCAGCAACTTCAGAAATTTTCTTCCTGGGGACTCAAGGTTAGCAGTTTCTGGAAAAAGAAAACAGAACTGGTTTGAAGCATAAAATACCACCCCAAATTTTACCCCACCCTCCATTTTTGCACTTTTGCATTTTTGAAATATTTTACAAACACCCTCACCTTGCATGCTTACTACTGGCGTCAGAAATTTTCCTCCTGGTGAACACAAACTGGATGTTCCCCAAAAGAAAGTGCAAAACAGTTGCTAAAATTTTACCCCAGATCTCATCCTGCCCACTATTTTTCCATTTGGGTTGAAATATTTTTTAACGCTACCCTCACCCCAAGAATCTACTGGAAATATTTTACAGGGACTCAAAATTTGCTGTTCTTGAAAAGAGAAACCAGAACTCCATCTAAGCATGGTTCATGTTTGTATTTGGGTGGAGCTATTTTCACCCTCCCCCAACCAATAAGTTATTGACGGCATCAGGAAATTTGCAATTAAGGACCTAAAATCAGCTGTTGTTGAAAGAATCGGGATCCTATTCCAAGCATTAAATTCCTTCACCCTGAATCTAATCCCATTCTCTATTTGTGCATTCAAGTCTGAAACTTTTTTTAACCGCACTGCCCATTGCTCATACTTCCAGCATCAGGAATTTTCATTGTGTGCAGAGGTGGTATTCAGCTGGTTCGTACCAGTTTGGGTGAACTGATAATGGAGATCGCCGGTGAGCCTGCATCCCCCCGCCCCGGCTCTATGATGTCCTATTTAGGCATGTTTTCAAGGCCGGGCACATGCACGGAAGGAGCTTGAGAAAGCAAAGCGCATGCATGGAAGGCCGGGTGTATGCACGGAAAGTTCACACGCACATGAAGCGAGCATGCGTGTATGCTCTGAACCAATGGTAAGAATATTGGAAACCCACCGCTGGTCCTATGGACACAAAATTAGCAGTTCTCAAAAAAGAGACTCCAGAATGGGTTCAAAGCATAAAATTCTACCCCAAATCAAATGGAGATACTCCATTTTTCTACTCAACTTGAACAATTTTTCAGCCTTGCCCCGTTCACCTACCGGTGGTATCAAAAATTTTCATTCGAGAATACCAAAATCAGTGATTTTGAAAAAGGGACTCCAGAACCATTTCTAAAAATAATTGTCCAACCAAAATCTCATCCTACTGTCAGTTTCTGAATTTGAGTCAAAATGGTTTTTATCTGTCTGCACTGTGCATCTATCACTGGCATCAGGACCTTTCCTTTTAAAGTGTCAATTTTTGAAAAGAGACCCCAGAACTGATTCTACTTCTATTCTGATTAAACTTCTACTCTGAGTCTCAATCCATCCTCCTGTTTTTTCATCCTACTGTTTTTTCACCCTCACGGCCTGATCCTGCTATCACTAGCATCTGAGAAACTTTGGATCGGAGACCCAAAATCAGCTGTTTTTCAAAATCAGACTTTGTTTTTCTAGTGGCATTTTGGCAGTTGGATTCTACAATGAATGCAATTAATGGACTTAACAAATTGATGTAAACCACATTACAGAACTGTGAAACAACATCTCCTGCTGCAAAGTTCTGTGTTACTGATGAAAGCCACAGTTCTGATTTATCCAACTCAATGCTTTCCAGATTTGTTAGGACTATATTTCCAGCACTGGTGAACAGATTTCTAACACATGCATAGGTACCAGATTATGGAACACCACCATAGACTATGAGTCAGATACAGAAGCATTTGTGTTGGAAATTAAGTAAATTAAACATGTTACTATATTTCTGTGATAATTCATTGCTTTGAATTCATGTACAAATTCAATATCATGGTAATGGCTATATTTTATTGATTTTATTTATATTTATTTATTTATTTATACCAAATTAAATGAATTGATTTGGGATTTGCCTTATGTACAAACAATTGGATTAGCAATTGCATGACAAAGGCACTTTTGGCTATGCCACTTTTTGTAGAAAATGTTAGTAATATAGCAATACTATTAATTCCCGTTATCTCTTGTTATTGGGCTTCAATGGCATCAGACTCACTGCAGTGGAATTATGCATATCCAGCAAATGTTTTCTCATTTGTGATGTAATTGTTAGTTTCAGCAAGAATGTAGTAGTAATTACTAATTTCAGCTAGAATAGAACAGAACAGAACAGAATCATAGGGCTGAAAGGGACCTCAGAGGTCTTCTAGTCCAACGTCCTGCTGAAGGCAGGAGACCTTATACCATCCCTGACAAATGATTGTCCAATCTATTCTTGAAAACCTTCAGCAACAGAAGGCAAGCATTTCCATTGATTAATTGTCCTCACTGTCAGGAAATTTCTCCTTAGTTCTAGAGTAGATTGGATCTCTCTTTTAACAAGCTTCCATCCATTGCTTCCTATCCTAACCTCAGGTGCTTTGTGGAATAAATTGACCCCTTCTTTGTAACAGGCGTTCAAGTATTGCAAGACTACTATCAGATCTCCCAGAAGTCTTCTCCTCCTTTGACTAGACATAGCCAGTTCTCTTATTTATTCAACATGCAGTTTAGCCACCAGTCTCCTAGTCATCTTTGTTGCTCTTTTCTTTCTAGGGCAGTGTTTCTCAACCTTGGCCACTGGAAGATGTGTGGACTTCAACTCCC
>JANHFM010006791.1:53943-66414 GCA_032468115.1 Grayia smithii
ATGGTTGGGGGTCACCACAACATGAGGAACTGTATTAAAGGGTCGCGGCATTAGGAAGGTTGAGAACCACTGGCCTACAGTAATTCATTATTCTTCAATGTTTTCTGAAAAAATTATGTGAAATTATTAACTTTGTATTTTCAAGCAGATTGATCAACAATTTATTCTTTGCCAATACCATCACTCTCTTGAATCAGAAATATAATGTCATTTCCTCAACAAGAACAATCATTTTTCAATTAGAGGAAATTATAACTATAACTGTAACTATTTAATCATAAAATTGAAGGGCACCGATTTTTATGCAGAACAAAAGCATACCTTATTCTTAAAAGTTGCAAAATGTTCCCCTTAAAGAAGTGCCAATGTCATGTGCTAAAACTGTTCCCTTTCCTCCCTCCTGCCAGCAGTCTTTAATTGTATAAGAGAAAAGTGAGACAGAAGTTAGCAAAACCATTTGACAACAATCATATCACAAGAAAAAATGTTAAGCTGAATTTCAAGGAGCACTAAGGATTTGTAGCCCTTTGGTAATTTATTTCAATGTGTATTTCAGTGCCCTAAATCAATTCAAGAGTGCATTGAGTTTCAACAGCAAGAATAGTTCATGGAGTAAGCATTAAACTGCTTAAAATAACTATCAATTTTCTTAAAATATCTAGGACACATAAACTGAATTCTCAAAACACTCCGATTTGAATAAAAGTTATGAGAATTCAGCATGAAAACCCTATGGTTGTATCATGTGATATTTACTACCGGTAGTTTCTTTATGCATACATATTAGATGATCTCAGGAATTGTTTTTTTATTAATCTGGATTAAGGTTTGGCATGCTGTGTGAGCCCATCTAGAGAGAGTGCTGTCTTCCATATGTCTATTTTTCTTTCTTTATTGTTTATTTATTTTACAAAAACCAGATTAGACAAATTAAAAAAAGCTCACCCTCCCCAAAGTCACTGTACATAACCATGTGGTAACAGAAACAAGCAGAGATGAAAAGTATCAAAGTTATCAAGATTGCTAAAGAATCGGGAATTTGATAATGATGACATCTGCCAACACATTCAGCAACTCTACTAGACATATCTGGTGACCTGCCAGCCAAATGGATGAGGAGATTCTCTGAACTGGCATGAAAATGGAATAAGAAGATACTTTGGCCACACCATATAAAAGGGAGAGTGCAGAATTCCAGAGAAAGCCATTTCTGTTTCTGCCAGCAGACAGGGTAAAGTCTCTTTCATAGAAATGTTACTTAATCTCCCACTAATAGTGAAGATGGGAAAACATAAATGCTCTTCTTCTATGGTACAGCCAAGATGCTTGTTTATTTAACACTTGGTGTGGGAGAATGGCCTCCCAACAGGTCTACTTTGTATAATGTTAGGGTTTTGTTTAATTGTTTAATATCTTACCTCAAGGACCTTTGCTTCAGCTCAGATGGCTGAGCAAAGTCAAGGCAAATAGTCATAATAACTAATGAGTCTGATATCTATCTTCCTTTAGGATTTCAAGTGGTCCTGCAAAATCAAGATGGCCTGAGTACTTCTGCCAAAAACAATTTAATGTCTATGGAGATTCTCAGTCATCCAGGTTATACTTGTCCCAAAGGTGCTTTTTTTTTTCAAGAGACAATTGGACTTTCTGGTAACCCTTTCTTCAACTCTGAAGAAGCTTCTTGGATGAGAAGCAAAATATCTTCAAACATTAAACAAACCAGAAAGTCCAGTTGCCACTTGAAAAAAAAAATTGCAAGTGGTAAAACCATACACAAGTCTCCATAGATATTAGGCCAGATTCTAATCTTGGGCAAAAGCTTGATATCCAGTGAAGAAATTGCAGCAGAACTCTCAAAAATTTTCATTGGCCTACTCTTATTCAGGTAAATTGGTGATCATAACAAACCTCTATGAGAAGAGGGCAAATAACCTAAACTCTGAAAATTTTCACTGTGGCAGGAACATGATTATTGCCATTACCATTAGCAAAATTGAATGTTTGTTATTTTATTTATCAGTCCAATTTATATGGGCGCCCATCCACTCCAGAACTCAGAGCAGTGAGCAAAATAAAAACAACTACTCCATTAAAACAAAAGAAACAAAATAAAACTACGCTGAGACTCGGTAAAACCACAAATCCACTAATCCATTCATCACCCATTCCTAAGGCCTCATACTAATAACATGACTCAAAATCTGGTGATACAGCCAGGTCTTCAAGGTCCAGTGAGTAAGTGCTTGTCCATATTTTGGGCAAGGAAACCATAACAGAGAAGGCATACTTCCTGGAACTCACTAGGTGGTACGGTTTTACTGACACTACTTGAAGCATATGTATGCTTGATAGGGCAAGCAGAAACCACTAGGAAGAGCCAGTGCCACAAGTAATCTGGTCCTATGCTATGTAGGCCTTTAAGGATAACAACCAGCACCATGAATTGCACTTGGAAACCTATAATGATGCACCTAAACCAGCAATAAAATATACCAGGTTGGACAAATTACATTTACTGCCATATCAAGTTAGCCCAAAATGTTATAATGCAAAAGTAACTTAATAAGGAATTGCATTGGAGGGGGAAATTGGGGGGAGGGAGAATTCTTTTAACCCACAATTCTTTGTTTAAAATATTTGTCATTTTGGAATGCTGATGGATTTTGGAAACTTATGAAGCGGTCCAGAAAAAAAAGTGTTTCCTTAAAAGAAGTTAGTTTATCTCAAGAATAGTCTTACACTGCAGAATTCCTGGCAGAAATTTCTTTAAAAAACACAGCCCATTCACACAGGGCAACATAGATGAAATAGTTGCTCTTGGGCATTTATCAGCTATAGGTACAAGATGAATTCGTCTACTTTCAATCCATTCCATTTTTCTGTATGTTCATGGGAAAAATGTATGGAAACCACTGTTGGCTAAATCTGGGTTTGTCATTTCTTCAACAATATGAAACTCTTGCTCACTGGTTGCAAGAATGGCATGCATGTACATAGTAGCCAGTAACCCTTTCTTCAAATTCTTTGCTCCTTGGAGAGAATTCTCATCTGCTTCCAACCCAGCATAGCTGAATATCCAACTTTGTTTTCTTTTGAATTGGGAAGCTGTAAAAACATCCCAGAAGAAGGTAATGGAAAAAAAGGTAAGAAAGTAAACCTATGCCATGCCTAGAAAATTAATGGATGTGTTTATGACATCAGCAGATGAAGGATAGGGGGTTCTTCATACTGCCAGATCCAAATATTGCATTTTTGCCCAGACATTTTTATATTTAAACACATTACTTATTTGATGATTAAATAGTTTACACGATTTTTATTTTTGGTATTGCCATGAATTTGTTGTTTCATATTGGTATATATGCTACCTTTATAAATTAAGATTAACATTGTTAATTCTAAAATAACACACACACACAAATCCCACATGCATACATTCTCTCTCTATATATATTATGTATGTATGTATGTATGTATAAAATAAAACATACCAACAATGTAGCAGTGACTGTAATCATTTGCTAAAATTGACAGTTTGGTGCAGATCATGCTCAGCTATAGGTGCTGGAGGAAAGTAACTTTACTTCTCAGAAATCATAGCTAGGTTTAAGCAGTAGTGGGTTGCAAAACCCATTGCTACCGGTTTCTTCATGCATGTGCGCGTGCTCACATGCGCAGAAGCATCCGGCGCAGGTGGGCGGAGCCTCCCTCTGCCACTACTACCAGTTAGCCAATCCAGATAGAACTGGTAGCAACCCACCACTGGATTTAAGCAACTGCCATGTTAATTAGGGCGAATACCTTGTGTCAAAGAATCTTACTTCTTAGCTCTTAGGAAGTTCCAACCAAAGCACCAGCAGAATGCATGAAACTATGATGGCATGTAGCCTGTGCAGAGACAATTCAACAAATATTCCAGGACATAACATTTGGCCCATCAAATTAATTTGAGCCCGCCATTATGGATGTCATCCAACTGCTTGATAAAATCTGGTTTCTGTTTCTTGTCTGAGGAAAGAAAAGTGCAGATGTTCTCAAGGATTAAGCATAAGTTATCCTTATATGCCTGGATGGCTGTAAAAACCTCTCTCCACATTGAAAGATATAAATTACTTGGGCTTTCCTTGGATGGGAAAAAGAACCAATTCCTATCAGTGAAAAAACGCTGGTCCTTCTCAAAATGCACATCCATTTATTTTAACATCTTATGGCTCATTAACAGGACAAAGAGGACTCCAAGGAGATAGGAATGAAGCTCATTCCTTCCTGATGACCACATCTGTCCATAAATCTTTTCTTTAGAAAACAGTTTGAACCTCAAGTAGAAAACCAAAAGTTAGGTCTCTTCAGATTTCTGAGAAAGAGCACTTCAAAGCCAAGTCCAAAGGTATTAAGGAAGTATTTAATGGGAGGCTACACATGGAATTGCTACACAACTGCAAATGGTGAACACTGATCTAGATCTCATTTCCCTACCATGTTTTACTGGAGAAATTTATGTGGTGATATTGTTATAGTGCATGTTTTCCCACGTCTTTATTAACTTTCATTGGAATATAAGGTAACAATTCTTATGATGAGAATCCTGTCTCCTGCTATCTTATTTTGCTACAGTAATGTTTTGATAATCTCAATAATCCTTTCCTCTTTAAGAGCAAGGGTTTTCTTTTACAAAGTCGGCCCACATTGATCTGAACCTTGTCAAAATCCACCTAGAGTTTCTATGCAATAAAAATTTCAATTAAGCTATAACTCTGATTTGAGCCATATTTAAATGAAGTAGAAAAACAAGAGAAATATTTAATTTGAGGAATCTATTGGTTACTTTTTGAGGATTAAAAACAGACATCCCTGAAGAGTTTGTATGGTGAGAAGAAAAAATAGTGATGCTAATCTAAATTATGGGAGAAAAAAAGACCTAGAATGAGAGAAGAACTTCAACCAAGACTTTAATCTATATTGTTTAGAACATCAAAACTTACAACAGATGGTATTTTATTAGGATCAAACAAAATGCCACAAAATAATATATGATCTTTCAGATTTTATGTGATTCTTATTCACTCTAATAGAGTTAAGAGAATGGGAAAGAAGGACAATATTTTTTTAATTGAACCAAAATCAGAACAATGTGATCTAAAGTAAAAGTCAGAGTGATCCAGATTTGTAGATTGAATGCATTTATTAATGGAAGGCATGATAATAGCAATTCACATTTTCCGGGGTTTCTTCCGTCTCTAAAAGCATAAAACTATCCAACTAACTCCTGCATTGGACAACCACAAAGAGACATCTTGATCTGTTACAAACTAGGATATGTTTACGATATGTACCATCAGCGTGCAATCCCATTGCAATATATAGAAATTAAAAGGCTATTAAGTTCAATGAATTCTAGACCCTTTTAATTTATATAGCTATATCATTTTTGTTGCTTTCCTTTCTTTAATCACCTAGTAAATTTTATTGTGAGTTTTTATTTGTAGCAATAGCACTTAGCATTTATTTGTAGCAATACCAATAGCACTCTCTGAGCAGTTTACATCAGCATATAGCCCCCACAATATGGGTCCTCATTTTACGAACCTTGGAAGGAAGGAAGGATGAGTCAACCTTGAACCGGTCAGGATTGAACTGCTGGCAGTCAGCAGAGTTAGCCTGCAATACTGCATTCTAACCACTGAAACACCACAGCTCTTGTATTGCTTTATATCGTGAAATAGTTTGCCAGAATTAAACCTGCTGATATGTTCCAGTGTGCCTGTTGAAAGTTCTCCCCTCCAGAGTGCATGAGATATGGAGAGTCAAGAATTATTCTCAGATGTAACTGGTTCCTTCTTATCCCAGCTCTATTTCAATACCTGTTAAGCATAATTTTCCAAAGGGCTTGTATGTGCTGACTCTTCTGAATTATGTTGAATATAGAAGGAGTAAGACTGGTAAGTAACATCTCCTTCTCAGCAACAAGAAATGCATTATCAAGAGACCTCAGGTCTGCACAGTCTTGTATTAGAATTAATAAGCAGAGGATTGGGCTCCATGTACTACAATGCAAAGATAACTGATCTAGCAAAACAAGTGAAATGTGACATTATACCAACTTTACATAGAAGTTTCATTGGTTCTTCTAATCAGCTTGGTTTCTCTCCAGTATTTCATGTACTGCATCAAAAATAGATGGGGAAAAATGCCATTATTTTCCAGCCTCTCTTCACAATCCTTTACTCTAAAGCTCTGCTTTCTGGTTGTAAAAGTTATGAACAGGGTGACTTGTGCTTGCACAGGCTACTCAGGTCAGCTCTAAAAGAGAAAACTAAAAGTAAAACCCATGTTTCCTTTCTTGACATCACTTCCAGTTTAGAACAGGCAGAGAATTCCACTTTTTCTTCAAACATTTCTCTTCATCTTCCCATGATAAAGGAAAGAAAGGAGATCTTGGACATAACAGAATTGTGATGTTCAATTGAAACTAGTAGACAGATGCTGCCTATGCAAAACCTGAGGTGTCATAATAAACTAAAAGCCTCTCTAAGTATCCTCCCTTAATACTAATCTAATCAAAAGATCAAGAAGGAATCTGATTTCTCAGACTGCTTGGCTAGCTTTTAATAATTTTCACACCAGGGAAGCATAAAAACCTCTTCTCAGTTAAGAATGTTTTGCTTTATTTAAAAAAGTGCTCCCCAGCCCCCTATAATCTGTTCACACCAAGGGCAAGCATTCCTGCAGGTTTTTCACACTTATTCCCAAATAGACAAAAATGACAGCATCAAATTATTTTACCATTTATTTTATTTTTCCTCCTAATTTTTGAAAAATTTCACAGTAGAATTGCTTGCTTTGGGGGATAAAGAAAGGAGGAGTTGACGAAATAGGCATTGAAATTATTCCTCTAAAACAAAACAGGTCACATTACCTGCTCTATTTCTTTTTTTTTTTTTTCCTTAAGCAGCTGGAACAGATTGAGAAATTTGTGAGACCTGCTTTTCCATCCCATTTCTAACTTTTCCCTCACGCTGTCACACATAGAACATTCTTTACATTTCAATTGCTGTGGAAACCCAGCACAGTTACTCCTGTCCTTTTAAAAAACAGGTCATTCATACTCATCAGAAGGGTTATAATCTAACAATAACAAAGAGGTGAAAGCCAAACCTTGAAAAAATATTAAAATATATTTGTTTGATGATTTATCCAAAGTCATCTTGTAAAATAAACAAAAAAAATCAAATCACAATAATCATACATGGTTTGATACACAACATACATTTCCTGATAAATGTGGTACTATTTTTGACTCCAACAATTATGCTAAACAATTAGCCCCATTGTATTGTTTCAGTATAAAGTTGTTCAAATCCCAAGATTAAATAGTGAAGCTGAGATCTGATCAGCTTCCTTGCATAATAAAATATGATTTATGTTGTGACACTGCCTATGCCTAAAAATCTTCCAAATTGCCTAAATTAGTAATGTCCAATCTAAAAGGCTTGCTTCACCCTTAAGATAAATTAAAATGTGACTTTTTTTATCTCAGTGTATTGTATGAGTTCAACCATTTTGAATTGTAAACCATGGGATCACCTTTTGTAACCTTCTGACAAGCAAAGTCAATGAGGAAGTCAGATTCACTTAACAAACATGTTACTAACAACTGCAGTGATTCACTGCAATAAAGGTCATAAAATGGGGCAAAACTCACTTAACAAAATGTCTCACTTATTAACAGAAATGTTGGGCTCAATTGTAGTCATAAGTCAAAGACTGCCTGTAATTAATGTTAGTCCTTAAGAGACCACAAATTTTTAATAGTTTTGATATTAAAATCTCAATGACTAAGAAAAGTTCTAATAATTTTTGTTTGCATTCCCCCTTAATATACTGTACTATGCCTCATTGGTTATTGTTATATCAAAATTTTCATAATTTTGGTGTTCTAGTTACTAGGGGCAGGAACAGCTTATGAAGAAAAGAAGTAAATAGAAGGCAGTAAAAGGAGTAAATTTTATTAAATGAAAAAAATATGCTAGTATAGTTTATATCAGCCCTACTATGTTGACCAGACAAGGAAATAAACCCACAATAAAATTAAAATCAATTTTATTGAGATTGGCTACAATAACAGAATCTTGCCAGTATGATTCTGCTGTACCTCCTCCTGAAATCGGGGGGTGTGCCTGTGTGAACTGTTCTGAATGTTTATCTCATTGTTCTGGACTTTAAAATGTTTTAGTCCCTCTTGCCTAGGATGGGAGGAACACAGATTTCTGGAAGAATACCATATCAGATATAAATACTGTAGCTATTACTTTAGTTATAATTTCATTATATTTACATATAATTGCACACTGTTGAAGATAGTGTTTTTAATATTTATCAGTTAAGAATTGGGTCGATGCTAAAGTTCTTTTTGTGACACAATGGTAAGTAAAATACAATATCCTTCCCTCATTGTAATCTATCTTAATACTAAAATGTTCATCAGTTGATCACAAAATTTGAAGGGGAAAGTCCCATAGATAATCTTTAAAAGATCCACTTTGGTATCCTATCTGATATTTGACTATAACGTTTAGGTTGGGAGTTTTAGGTAAAAATGATTCATACTGTATTTTCGAACTGTAAGTTATTGAGCTCTCTTGAATGAAATGTATATCATATAAGTCTCCGAGTTACATCATTTTAATCTATTTAATCTAAATACTGAAGTCATGAAGAAAAGAGCAGCAGTTACCTTAGGAACAGTTTACTGGTCCAAATATCTTTCTGAGCAGTGGGCAATATTTCTGATGTTGAGGCTGCATGTACCATTGCTGGGAAGGCTTCAGTTCACCAAGGATAAGATGATGACAAAATACATGAGACAACGTCTGACATATAAGTGAGATTTTGTTTTTTTTCTACCCTGCTTTTTCCAAGGTAGTTTTAACATTTTTTAAAAAAATGGGTTTAAATCTATTTTCTTATATTTTTCTCTTCCCTCTTTCAAAATGTGGGAGATTGTACCAATTTTCAGTAACTCTGCCATCTAAATGTAATGGTTTGCTTCAGTGGTGAAATCCACTTACCTTCGCTACCAGTTTGGGAACAGGAGCGTGCAGGAGTACTATGCGTGTGCACCTCTTTTGCGGATGCGCAGAACCTTCTGTGCATGCGCAGTTGGTAAAAAAAATAGGACATAATGATGTCCCGGCAGGTGGGCGGAGCCTTCTGTCACCAATGCTAACAGTTCAGCGAGCTAAATATAACCAGGCAGATTTCACCACTGGTCTGCTTGTCCAATAGGACATTGGAAATTAAATCTGCCCAGAGACTGCAGGTTACTCACTTCTGCTGAACTGTACCTGAAATGATAGCACTTCCACTTTCTACTCCTAATTTTATTTTCCTCCTCCTCTTGTTTCCCCCCCCCCTTGTTTCTATTTTTAAACTGAGTTTTTTGGGGGTAAGTTGTAATGAGCCCATTTCTTATTTAATATGCACACATGGTAGTATTAAGTATAATGCAGATTTAGACAAGAGAGACAAATAAATTCAGATTTTGCTCTGCAAGCAAAGATCAATATTTCTGGCTGCTACTGGAAAATTTCCAAAGATATCAAGCAGCAGTGAAACTTCTCATAGCTTCATCTAGTTATTTCTGTTCAGTGCTGACAGGCTGACAGAACCTTTGGGATGGTGAAGGGGGTGCAATATTGGCCAAGGAGAAGACCCCATCTAAACAGGATTCACTAGTCAACATTTTTGCGTGAACTAATGCTTTTTTACTTCAGTTATTTCTGTGTGTTACAATTCTCCACATGTACCTATTTACTGGGCCATTTACCTAATAGACAAAAACAATTACATCCATCAGATCCTGTGGGGAAAAAAGAGAAAGAAGTGCATTAAATTAATGTTCTAAAGTGTTATGTGCCATGTTTTGTTTTTAAATGTCATTTTTTTTTCTCTTTAGGACTAAAAGCAAAAATTCTGAAGTTCATATTTCATAACTCATTATCCTGAGTTAGCATCTTACCTTTCTCTTTAAAACAGATTATAAATGTATCCATATTCCCAACCCAGCCTCATCATCTGGGGATATAACATCGATTTCCATTTTACTTCCACAACACTGGCATCTTTTATGAGGAAACATCTGCCATAAATCTCCCAATGGGCTCTCATCATTTCCTCTAAAAAGTTTCAGATTAGAATTCTTTTACGACCAAGTACAAAGAGAAAAAGAAATTCAAATAAACCAGTAAGTGATGAGGAGAGAGAAAGAAAACACCTTGCACACAATAGTAGACACTGAAATGTTTTTATAGAGGCATAAAGGGAACACAATAAATTTCATCATAAATAATATTCCTTGAAATAAATCCTACTAATACTAATGAAATAGTTGAATATAGAATATACTACCAGCAAACACTTAGTAATCAAGTAAACAACACTATATAATTTTCTAATTTATAGATTGAACTTCAAGAAACATACTAATATGTATTTCTTTCAAAAATACAATGCTTACTTTTGAGTTAGTACAAGTACTAACTATTCCTGGAGACAGTACAAGTACTATCCCTGGAGCTCTCCAGGGATACCATAGGTGTCAGAGGAATCAGAGAAAACTGAGTACTGTTACTTAAATGGCTCGAGCAAATTTTAATAAACAGGTGGAAAATCAATGAAAGGAAGGAGAATGGAGACAAAATACATAAGTAATGGATACACAATCCAGTAATTCTTATGCAATTCTATACCACAGTTAACCACTACTAAGTAGTGCTATTTAAGTGCTCATACAATAACACTTTTCCCCAAATATGTCTTAATTTGAGACAGACATAAAAATATCTGCTCACATATTTCAAATACCTTATGGATGTATAGAGATAAAAATAACATACAATCAATAGAATCCACTTAAATGTTGTTTTTAGTTGTTTCTGTAGATACTTGATTTGATAATTGTGCTAATTTTTACTTTTCTCACACATACATACCTCTTTAGAACTTCTGGAAACAATCCCAGTTCTGCTTCAATATCAGTTTTATAATATTTTGCAAGTGACTTGAACTTCTCTAAATGAAAAAAGTACTAGTACTTTGGAATGATCCCACTTAAAACATTGCATAAAACATTGCAATTTTTTTTAAAGTTCACTTTGGTGCAATCACAAATAGGAAGGAACATCCTTATTTAAAACTGTCATTCAAAACTTTGTCACATACATCATGTTCCTTTTATTTTGCATTTTGATGGTTTCCTTTTGCAATAATAATTTAAAATTCTTCTCATAATAATGCAGTTTATCATTTGAGACTTAATAAGAAAGCAAGCTTCAGACATATCACAATCTGACTTCTGACAGTAATCTAAACGTTCAAGATGTTCGCTACAAAGATTCTAACAATAACATTGTTATTGTTGCCAAAGTTAATCAACATGTTTCTACACTTACTGCAAAATTGGATGCATTGTTGATTATACTCAAAAGCAACAGTCCCAAAAGTGTTGACTTAACAGCAAAACATGATGCAATCTGACAAACCCAGCAAGTCTGACAGTTTTTTTCAATTCAGTCATTGTTCTCTTAGTGTTTCTTTGCAATTCACTGAAATGTAAATGTGGATGTGATACAAACATGTACGGTTGTTGAAGAATAAAGAATTTTGCAACAACAGCTATGTTTTTATCAGACATCCACAACTTCTAAGTTCAACCAATGGTTGTCATTATGATTTCCAATAACTCCTTCAGAAACTTCTTGCATACCTTTTAATGCTCCACCAATCACACCACACCACCATTAACATGTGCTGTATATATGTTTATATCTATGCCACAAAAAACCAAAATAATCTTTGATTTTTTTAGTAAATTGGTAACCAATGAACTGACAAGAATGAAAACAGATTATTCTTGCGAAATTGACTCTAAAATGGACACTGTCCATTGGGAGGAGGGAGGAGACCAATTTGACCAAAACCCTATCCCTTTTTAAGTGTATACATCAGCAATTTTTTATCTCTTCATAGCCATTCCAATCTGCAACCACTCCTCTTATACTTAAACATTCATTTTGAATGATAAGTTTCTCTCACTGTGCAAAATATAACCACATTTAGACTGAATTCTGGGACCATGACTTGCAACTGGCTAAAGACTTCAAAGCTCCTCTGTTGTCATTTAGCTCATGCCACTTTCCCAATCCATGTTAAGCAATTTTTGTTTGTTTAGAGGTAAATAAAATAATTTCTGTCAATATCTCGACAGGATACATTTTGTTTCACAATTTCTTTAGGAACACACTTTATTGGGCTAAGAAAAATTGCCTTTCTATCTGGACTTCTCCCAAGCCACCCCATAATTTTTGTGGACTGCATTTCTTATGAAGCCTCAGCCTGACCAGGGGTGAAATCTAAATTTTGTTACTACCGGTTCTGTGGGCGTGGCTTGGTGGGCGTGGCAGGGGAAGGATA
>JANHFM010006793.1:52279-71707 GCA_032468115.1 Grayia smithii
ATTTATTTATTTATTTATTTATTTATTTATTTATTTATTTACTTACTTACTTACTTACTTACTTACTTATTTATTTACTTATTTATTTATTTATTTATTTATTTATTTATTAAAATATGCCACCCTTCTTCCGAAGGACTCAGGGCAGCTCACAGAAATAAAAACATATAACAACCGCAAGACACAATAAAACAATAATAAATATATATAAATATATAGACAGTTAAAAATCATTAAAAAGGTCAGCTCAGCCAGTTTATTTTATTCATTTTCTTTTATTTTTTTTATTTTAATTCGATTTATATGCCGCCCTTCTCCCGAAGGACTCAGGGCGGCTCACAATAAAGACATGGAATATACAAAAACATATACAACATACAGGATACAACAGTTTGATAAAACAGCCACATCTTCAGGTCGCGGCAGAAGGAGCGAAGGTCAGGGCTGTCTGGAGCTCAACGGGAAACTCATTCCACAGGGTCGGTGCACCCACAGAGAATGCCCTTCCCCTGGGGGCTGCCAGTCGACACTATATATCAGAAGGGGGGAGTGTAAAATGATTTAAAGATGAATATAAACCACCCAGAGCCACTGAGGTGATATGGGCAGTGTTGAAATTTAATAAATATACTACTTTGAGGCTTTTTTAAAGCCATTGTTGTACATGAAGGTGCAGTTACTATGGTTTGTTGTAGAGAGCAACAAAATCCAGACAGTTTTGTTTCAAGCTACCTGGTGTGAGACAATTAGAAAGTTATCTTGCCTTTTGTAACCAGATAATTTGCTTATGAATTTTCTAGTTTGGTCCAGTGGAGTAGAACAAACCAGTCATGGCCAGTTATTGGCTTAGGTTAGATGGATGATCTGGGAGATGGTATTTTGGAGCAAATCAGCAACATTTAAAGAAAACATGAGTTTATCAAGACATTTTTGATCTAATTGTTTTTGGTGAGAGAGAACTAGAAATACCAGGAATCGCTGTGTGTAAGCTTCAACGGGATTGCATTTATTTCTCATTTCTCTTTCAATTCAATGTTCTACTTCTTGGAATAGGCAGAAGCATCACCACTGACATCACTTGTTATTTTTTGTGATCTTTATATACTGATAAGGGTTTCTAACTTCAGGGGAATAATCTAAGGTCTTTAACATTTTGTTTGTTTTGTTTTGTTTCATTTGTGGAAAACCGCAACCCAGTACTTGTTCTGTCTACTAATATTCAGGAAATTGAATCTGTCATATTATTAAAATAATGGTAAGTTGCATTTTTACTATTTGTGCTTTTGAGATTCAAAATGGTTTTCTTCTCCATGTATCTTTTAAATTAATGGAGCCAAGACCTCTGAGGTTATGTCACATCACTTTTTTTTCTCAATGAAGTGCAATTTGCTCAGAAATAAAATCTATTGAATGCAATTTGCTTAGGATAGCAGTTGCAGAAATGACCACTATTGTTTCTTGATCAGATCTAATTATATAATTAAGTGGAAAATTATCTGTATACAGCTTGATAAAAACGGAATTCTTGAGGATGGTTTTCCTCTGAATTTTTTTTCCTTTAGAATGGTTATTAAACTGCCATTTTTGGGAAACTGGCATTTATTTATTTTTTTTAAGTATATATGACTGGCCATCTTATACACAATAATCATGGGCAAAAGAACAATAAGGACAAAAGATTAAAAACTATTTAACAGTAGGGATGCCTTTACATTAAGATGCTTTACATTTGGTTTTACCTTCTACCGTAGCTATTTCATCTATAGACTCTGCAATACATGTCCATTGTTTTCATCCTCACCATCATGGAAACTGGCAGAATAGGTTAAATGCCAGATTACTTGCAAGAAGAAGCATTTACCAAATCAATCAAGATCCCTCTATTCACCATTACTTAATAGAAAGTATTTAGCGTAACCAATGAACCCCATTTGAAAATGCATTAATATAAATTATTAATGAAATGCAGACCAAGGTTAAACAGTGTGACCACTTTGAATTTGAGGCAACATGAATTTGCAAGCAAAACATTTTCTCCCTAGTATTTTTAGGGTTTCTTTTATGCGACCAAAGCACTTATGTGTTTTTTTCTTGATGTTTATTTTTTTTAAAAAAAAAATTGATTCGCAAATGCAGCTCAGGCATTTTCTCAGGTTGCGTAGAATCTACACCATTTATTATTTATCTCCGTATGGCTCTTTCCCCCGTAGGAATTGAGAATGGATACGATGGTCAATCTGCCTAGGCTTTTTATTTGCAAATCTGAAGGTTGAGGTCAGAAAGGTCTTCATCTAGTGATTGTTTGCATTTAGAGATAATTATCTTTCTTTCTCAAGTTGTAAAGCTTTCTATTGAGTTGTAATGTTGAAAATTCCTACTGTTTATAAATTGTTTTAATCCTTCAGTACTAGTTTTTTTTTCTAAGCCAGAGTCATTTCCTGGAAATTTTTAACACTCTGGACAGTAGCATCAAGATATTCTAGATATTACTCTTCCTTCCTTAGCTGCTGGCTGAGTGTTGCTGCTGGTGCTTCTACTGCTGCTACCACATCTCTAAAAAGATGTCCTATAATGATAAGGATCATGCAGACAGACAGTGCAATCTTTTCAAAAGCTATTATATATGATGATGATGAAATCTTTATCAGTTTTGGCTTAAAAGAGACCAATTTAACAGTTGCAAAATATAAATAAAAACTGAGATCTCTCACAGTTGTGCTTGAACAGGATATGACAGAGTCTTGGTATTTGCTGGAGGAGCAAGAGGAAACTGTCAAGACAACATGGAATGTCTACCTTGCAATGACAATAACATGTTTTGGCTTCTTGTCAACAGCTGGATTACATGAAGAAAGTTGAGGCACTTGTGCCTCTGTATGGGTAATCATGGCAAGGAAACAATTGTTATCCAGACATATTAAATACTTCCAAATAAGTCCAGCTACTCAGATGCTAACAATTATGCTTCTTTGTACACATTCATGTGCATTTCGTTGATATAGAACATGTATATGCAGCTGGTTGTCAGCTTATGACTACAATGAGCCCAAAATTTCCATTGCTAGGGAAGGCAATTGTTAAGTGAGTTTTGCTCCATTTTATAACTTTTTTTGCCACAGTTGTTAAGTTGCCACTTTAGTTGTTAAATTAGCAACACAATTGTTAAGTGAATCTAGCTTCCCCAGATTGACTTGTCACTTGTCAGAAAGTCACAAAAGATAATCACATGACTCTGGGACTCTGAAACCGTCGTAAATACATGCCAGCTGCCAAGAATCCAAATTTTGATCATGTGACCATGTGGATGCTACAACAGTCATAAGTGTGAAAAACAGTCATGTCACTTTTTTCAGTGTTGTTACTTTGAATTGTATTCAACAAATGGTTGAAAATCAACAACTATCAGTATAGCATTTTGGAATCTAGAACTATAGGTACTTAAGGAATACCTAATATCCTGAAATAACAAACCAGATTCTAGAAAACAGTAGCTTGTTTATTACAGAAGAACTGAAACACTTTCAGGGAATCATATTTCAATTGAGAATGTTACTAAATCTGAAGAATTAGAATCATGCCATCCAGGGGAGAAATCCAGCATGTTCTGACAGGTTCTGGAACACCGGTAGTGGAAATTTTGAGCAGTTTGGAGAACTGGCAAATACCACCTCTGGATGGTTCCAGAGTGGGGTGGGAATGGACATTTTGCAATATCCTTCCCCCAGGAGTGGGAAGGGAATGGGGATTTTGCAGTATCGTTCTCCTGGAGTGGGGGTGGGAAAGGAGATTTAGCAGTATCCTTCCCCTGCCATGCCCACAGAACCAAATTGGATTTCACCACTGATACCATCCACATACAAAGAATGCACAAGATCTATTGAAAATAATGCTGGTATTTATAATATTTTGACTAGATAAGATGGAAAAAAAAGATTAGAAGAAACTAAAGAAAACATTAGGGTGCAGAAGTTGAGTTTGTGGTGTAGGCTTAAGAAAAAGTCATAGAGAGAAGAAGTTAATTAGTTCATGGGCCATTTAGAACAAATGTGAATTCTGACTGCTAACGTGAATAAAGGCGAAGCTGATTTAACTTCTTTTAAAGAAAGAATTCAAGAGAAAGAATAGAACTAGGGATTTGCTTATGTGACTATCAATCAAGGATCCTACCTGAATGTTAGGAATCCTTCCTCTCC
The DNA here is from genome assembly GCA_032468115.1 of Grayia smithii. Classification (NCBI taxonomy): domain Eukaryota; kingdom Metazoa; phylum Chordata; class Lepidosauria; order Squamata; family Grayiidae; genus Grayia; species Grayia smithii. Next base: position 56,473 of record JANHFM010006793.1, read on the forward strand.
TCCAAATCCTGAATGTAGGATGGTATTTTTATTTCTTTTTTGGAAAATGTAGCAAATTGGAAAACACAGAATCATGTTCTCACTTCAGGATGACCCAACTAGATTTGGGAAATCATCTGTTAAATGCCAGGCATACAGAAGGAAACAAAAATCTGCTCTTCTTCCTTCCTTCCTTTCTTTGTTTCTTTGTTTCTTTCTTTCATTCATTCTTTGAAGGAAAAAAGAATATGAAGATATTTAGCATCATGTTCAGGATAAGTTGGATCTCTCTTTTTTATATATAACAATTTTATTAATTCATGTTATAACGTACAAAAAAATACAAAAGCAAAAAGAAGGAGAGATAGGGAAGGGGAAAGGGAAGGGGAAGAGAAAAGTGTGGAAGACAAGGGGAAAAGAAAGAAAAGGCATTGACTTCAAACTCCCTTTGGTGCAGTAGAATAGGGTAATAACATCAGAACATAGCTTTTTAGTTTTCTATAGTAGTTTAAACTTGCCGTTTCCATAACACATATCTAACTAATCGGCAAAGCCCAAAATCAAAGTTTCAGTTTTTTCTACTTCAAGCAAAAGTCCAGAAGTTATTTCCAGGTAGAAACAAAGGTATTTGTATTTTTTTTTCTTTAATCAAAGCAGTCAATTTAGCCATCTCTGCTAACTCCATCAACTTTTGCAGCCATTCGTTCATTGCTGGGGTCAAAGTGTCTGTTCATTTTTGAGCGTCAACCTATGTAGCATAAAAGTTCCAATATTTTTTTTTCCAAATCTTTTTCCACTAAGCCCAAAAGAAAAGCATCTGATTTTATCTCTATATTCACTTTAAGAATTTTCTGTATTAGAATATGAATCCTACACCAATCAAGAGTTGGATCTCTCAATGTTTATTTTAAAGAAAAGGTGTTCCTGAGATGACCAGATCCACACTTGAACAATTGAACTGTAAGCTATTCCAGTCTATCATGATTTTGTGCATTCTTTTTTCAAGTTTAAGATAATAAAAAAGCAAGGCATGGAACTGTGTCTGTGTCTGTGTCTGTTTCTGTGTACACACACACACAGAGAGAGAGAGAGACACAGAGACACACACAGACACACAGACACAGACACACACACACACACACACACACACAAACAATATAACTTGCCCTTCCTTTTTTGTTTAAATAGGAAGGTTCAAATCAGCACTGGTCTTACCTGGGGATCATTTCAATAGCTCTTAGTCATATCTGAAATTTTACAAATGTTAAAAGGCGCGGGGCGGGGGAGCATATTAAAAATAAGAAACGAAGCTTTCAAAGCTACTTGAAGAAATGTATGAATATTTCTTGAGACACATCTCAGCTGAATTTCAAGAATGAAAAAAAAATTGCCATTGCCAAATTGGAACAAGCCTGCAGGGTTTTTTTTTTAACCAATTATGCCAGAATATTATTAATACTGATAAATACAACCACAATATTGTTAAGATATAGATCCTGTTGCACAGTTCTGGAGACAAAGTCTGCCAAGATCAAAGGCAGGAATAGAATAGTGCTTTGTCAGATTTACTCATTACTGTTCAGATGTGATGCAGTGGTAGGCTTCAAAAACTTTTACTATCAGTTCTGTGGGTGCGGCTTGGTGGGCGTGGCATGGCTTGGTGGGTGTGGCATGGCTTGGTGGGCGTGGCAGGGGAAGGATAGTGTAAAATCTTCATTCCCATCCCACTTCAGGGGAAGGATACTGTAAAATCTCCATTCCCACCCCAATCCAGGGGAAGGATACTGCAAAATCCCCATTTCCTCCCTATCAGCTGGGACTTGGGAAGCAGAGAATAGACGGGGGTGGGGCCAGTCAGAATTTTTACTGCTGGTTCCCCGAACTACTCAAAATTTCTGCTACCAGTTCTCCAGAAGTGGTCAGAACCTGCTGAAACCCACCTCTAATGTGATGTGATTGCAGTGCCCACAATCCTTAATTAACATACGGCTGAGATATTGTGGAAGGCTGTTCAGTGAGGAAATATAGTTTTCAAGTGACATCTGCCAGACACTCAGCTTGATCCATTTTGGCATTCATGTTATTCTTTAGGCAGGCATAATCCTGTCGCCTAAATGGCTAACTGCTTGACTTGTGAGCTATCACTCGGCTATGTATTCCCTACTGTTAGGTTGCACATAAAAGGAGGGAACTGTATTATGAAGTAAGTTTATCATCTAAAATGATGGATTACATCTTTGGGCCTAAAAATCTTCTTTGGGCCCAATCTTCTTTAGAAGATTGACCTCCTGGCGGATCTTTTGATCTGCCTTCATTTGTCCGGAAAAAAGGAAGGAAGGAAGGAAGGAAGGAAGGAAGGAAGGAAGGAAGGAAGGAAGGAAGGAAGGAAGGAATCAAATTTGTGCCACACTAAAAAAGAAAAGATTGATTCCCTTAATCTGTGGGAGTTTGCTTTCCAGCACTAAAAATCCTTGTACAAATTACTTTCAACAAAGAAGTTTTATTTTGTCTGTCTGAGGCCACTATTAAAGAATGTTTAATCCAGAAAGGTAGAGGAGGTTTAAAAATTCCAACATTTAACCCTGCATAGATCTCTGTCCAGTCATTCTTCATTCCAAACAGATATTGTTGACAGAACATCAAGATTTCCATCACAGCTTTGAGGACCATAATTCTGACCTTTAAAATGTTAATCTGAAATATGTATATGCAAGTAAACAAGAACATTTCAGGCTCTCCAAAGCAATGACAGCTGCACAAAATCAATACAGCATGCAACTCCATAAAACAGCAGGATTATTTTAACAATAAGGATGGAAAGTGATGTCTCTTCAAATAATTTGAGGTAGGTGAAGGCAAGGTCTCACATAAGATGGTCAGATACACAGTAGATTCAATTTCCAGCCTCATCATTATTTCATATTGAATCAAACTTCACTTGCGGACATTACTGATGCAAAATGTGTATTGAGGGGAAATTTTAAATGTTCCCAAATAAAGTCTGTTTCTATTTTAGAAAGTGGTAGATTGTTTATTTCTTTAAGAATGTCTTATTTTTCTTTAGGAGTGATTCCAGTTTTCCATTCATCTTGTAGAGATGTCACATAGGCATTTTCAATTTATCTGTTTGGTATCACCAAAATACTTCAAACCATAACAGTGTTTTCTGATTTTATTCTAAACATTTCATCCCTATTCGTTCCTTCAAAGGAATTTATTTTTTTAAAAAAAATCAGCTAATATAAGGTATTGCAAACTACCTATCCCCATCACATATTTTGAAAATGTATTCATTGGTGACTAATCTGCCTTCATATTTGAAACATAGTAATAAAGTTAGGCTGCTTTGCCCTTCACTGATTTTTCAAAGAAACTCTAATCTTTCAACTGGACTATTAATTTTGTTTTATAACTGTCTTGCATCATCAAAATAGGAGAAAGAAACCACATGCCCATGTGTCTCAGGCTCCAAAATGCACTAATGATCTATAAAGGGCAAGAGGAATATTTAAATAGAGAGTGAATAACCACATTTATTCTAGCAATTCCTAAGAGGAAAATTTCATCTCTCACACTTACAATTTAAAAAAAAGGTCTTGAGCAAATTATTCCAAACTTGGAATCTGACGTGGAAAAAGAAAGGAAAAAACTATGCACACCAGCCTCTAATATAATTCATATTAATGCTCAGTCATACTGGATTCATAATAATTGGAGCTCAAGGTTTAATTATACAATAACACTCCCCCAAATCTGCTTATGTATGCTTCCGTCTCCATTAGGGAAGTTAAATCATTACCAAAAACAAGATAAAAAGTTAATGTTGCAAATCCCATTGTCTTGATGAAACAGCATTAAAGTCAAGCTCGCATTTGATGACTATTCCCCACTTAGCAAGGTGTTCATTAAAAGTAGTCTTGTATGTATGATAAGTTTATTGTTTTCTTTCTTGGGGAAAAAGCATAAAACATCACTTGGCTTAATTTCTTTTTCTAGTAAATAATGTTCAAGGAGGGGAACTCACATCAATAAAATTATGACAGAGATATGAAGGGTACAGTTCTTGCATCTAGTGAAAGCAGCCAATGTTTCCTGTCTTCAGTATCATGGCTTGCAGTACAATCTCCTAGAGTTTTATGTTTGTTTGCTAATGATTGGCTTATCTAACCTGAATATTTCTATTAAATTAGAGCACAGCTCCCATAATTTCCAAGCAGGCACAACATGTGGGGTGATGAGACTGGATTTTTTTTAGAACTGGAGGTATATTTTGGTTTATGAGGAGGCCAAATTGATATGGAGAAATTGGATGCTTTTATGGTTGATCTTTATTACAAACATCAAAAGCTATTTACAATACGAATTGTAAATCCCAGCTTCTTCACAAGGTCAGGTTTCTTTTTGGGACTCCTTACCATAGACTCTTCCGCTCTAACTCTCCTGAATGCTTAACTTCCTACCTTTTCACTGTCTCCCTTCCCTGTTTCTAGGATTTTCAAGAGACAGAGAAAGGAAGGAATGTGGTATATTTATGAAGAAGTGTGCTTGGACTACTGCTTCCTTTCACTGGAGTAACTCAGCCAGGTCATCAGCTGTGTCTCCTCTGTTAGGGGAAGAACATATCTTGGAAGACTTCAATCCAGTCTTTCCCCAGAACCTAAGACTTAGACAAAGACTCCCACCCTCTGTCTGTAGCCAGCTGATTGCCTCCTTCTAGTCCAGGGATCAGCAACCCATGGCTCTGGAGCTGCATGCTGCAGCTCCCTGTCACCGGTCAGCTCCAAAATTGATAGGGCTTTTGGTTAGGACAGATAGAGGAAAAAGGACGCCACACTAGGAGGAGACTCTATGGTGTGGGAACTGGACTTCCAGTCAGCTCCAGAATTGAACAGGGGGGTGGGGGGGCTTCCATTTAGGTCCTTTGTGGCTCTTTCAGTGTTTAAGGTTGCCGACCCCTGTTATAGTCTTAGGCTTGGGTTAAGACACCATATTTTGGGGACTTCACTTCTTTTCCTCCAGGGAAGCTATTCAACCAATAACTAATTACTGCTTCCCTTCAGCCACTCTTTCTACAACTAATATTGTAGTTTATGTTCTCTCTCCTCTATTCTCCACTCATTTTCTCTCTTTGCCTTCTTTCCCCCACTCCCTCTCCAATTTTGGGTTAAACCACAGCATATCCCCCAGTGATTGAGGAGGTGGGTATATCCCAAGGGCTGTAATTCCCAACACCAATATTTAATGTTAAACCTTTTTTGTTCATGGAGACAGGAAGAATAGAAATAATAAGGCCAACCATGCACCACCACCACCAACTAACCCCACTCTTCTATTCACATAGTTTCCACTTGAAATATAAATACATATATAGGGCACAAGTCATTTTGGCATTAAAGAGGATGTGAGCAATGGAGTTAATTGTTCCTTTCCTGTGCCACCGGTAGCATGACTGCAAACAGTTAATAATGTAGATATTTCAAGTGTTTTAGAGATTTTGATAAGTGCAGAATTTCTATAGTACTATTATTATTATATTTGGTTTTAAGGTTCTTCTGGACATCTGTAAAAATATTGCTTACAAGGTTAAACTTCAGACCAACAATCATGTAAGTAATACCCCAATCAAGAAACTGCCAAAGAGCCATCAGTAATCAGCCCAACCAAAGAATCTCTAAGACCACGCACTCTACATGGGGCTACCCTTGAAGAGCATTCAGAGACTTCAATTGGTCCAGACCGCAGCCGCATGAGCCATTGTGGGTGTTCCTAGGTACACCCATGTCTAACCAATTCTCTGCGAGCTGCACTTCCTATCAGTCTCCAGGTGCAATTCAAGGTGTTGGCTATTATCTATAAAGCCCTATATGGCTTAGGACCAGGCTATCTTCAAAATCATCTCCTACCCTGTGTCTCCCTGCAACCAGTAAGATCCCACAGGGTCGGTCTCCTCCTGGTTCTGTCAGCTAAACAATGTCAGCTGGTGGGCCCGCAGGAAAGATCCTTCTCTGTGGCTGCTCCAGCTCTCTGGAACCAACTACCTCCTGAGGTCCGGACTGCCTCCACCCTACTGGCCTCCCATAAGGCAGTTAAAACTTGGCTTTTCCAGCAGGCATGGGACTGCTGATCTCACTGATCCAGCGAGATCTGGCCCAAACGAGATATGAGCGTTCTTTTTTATTTTTATTGTTTGAACTCACTTTTAAACTTTTAAATTTTATTGTGTTACTGTGTTTTTGTTGTGAGCCACCCAGAGTCCTCTGGGAGTTGGGCGGCATATAAATCAAATTAAATAAATAAATAAATAAATAAATAAATAAATAATAAAATAATAAAATAAGACCAACCCCACCCACAAGGATAGGCAAGCCACCAGAATATAAACTGACAGCAAATAGCACTCTTTACTAGCACTGATGATGTTACCTAGTTAGGGTAATGAAACGTTTGCAAGAAAACAAGCACTCTTAGAGAGCACCATTAAACAATTTAGAGTAATTTTACTTAGAAATATCTTGTCAGCTGCCACCTCACATTCGCTTGTGCTTCAATACCATGCCATGAACTATGGGGATTGTGGATGGGAGGGTGATATTTGGGGGAAAGATCTGACATATCTCTTTGGTAGTAAGGTTTAGCATTTTTAACTATTATGTTGCATTAATATTGATTAAAAATATATGAATAAAAATCTCTAAGTCTGAGAGAAGAATAAATGTTAAAACGAAGGTTTCTTCAGTGTTAAAATATACTCTTAGAAGGATTCCAATGTTAATCCCTGTCAGTAATTAAAACAGCCTGGGTATGGTTTTATGGGAAGGTCAAAACCACTAGATTTACAAACATTATTACTTTTATGTGAAAAATAAGGTTTAACGTTCCCAATTTTCAATTATATTATTCCCTTTATATTTTGACTACTATTTCTTCCTGGAACTCAAGTGATTTCTCTCAAAAACCATTATGGGCAGAACTAGGATGCTATTATCTTGTGCCGTTAATATCTTGGCAGAGTCTTGGTTCCTCTTTTAGTTACAACTCAGTTATTTTTTCCCACATTAAAAACTGCAAGACACATTTTACAGGAGACTCTAATCTGATCTGAGCTCTGATGAGAAGTTGGCATAATGGGAAAAAAACCACGAACACTGCTGGTAAATCATTTTTGTGCAAGTCATGATGACAAAAGGCATCAATATTTCAGACTAGCTTTCAGATTAGCTTATTGCTAACCAGTTGATTATTTTTTTAAAAAAACCTATGTTTTGCACAAAAACAATTTGGCCTACCCAAAAACTTGTCATAAAGGTTGCATTTAAACTTCTGTTTATCAGAAGTGCAATTATGTCAGAAATGACTGTGACTCATGTGTTTTGCACTTGTTCTGGGGCGCCACTGTTTTGTTTTAGCATGCATGCAGTGAAGAAATGAAGGAAACCTTTTGGATGCAGTTAAACTATACCCTGAAATATTTGAAAGCATGGCGAACTGAGGATTTATCTGCAAAAGATTTATCTATTTTAAAGGAAAAACTCTAGTAGGGTTAAGGTGACATTCCTGATGGAAAACAAAGCACATATTCCCCATGTGAATTGATTTCCTACCACTGTCACAGGAAGTCTGATCAATATGATTCTGTGGGATCAGAGTTTAATTTATTGTTTAAAATTCCAATGTTCCGGGGCAGGTTCCAAATCCTGTTGCTACCGGTTCGCAAGCACTTCTACGCATGTGCAGAAGCATATGGGTGGGTGGGCAGAGCCTCCTGCTACCAATTCGCCTAATCCGGTGCGAACTGGTAGCAACCCACCACTGAAATGTTCTAAAAAAATTAAGGTAGTTTATTTTGATGTTTTTAATTTCATTATTAGTAAATGCAATCACTATGTTTTTATTTTCTTTTGCTAACAATTAAAAAGCTAGTTTTTAAAACTTAAAAAAATCAAAGGAAAACATGGTCAGGTGGCTTCAGTCCCTGTGCTAGGCCTTCACTCACGAATGAAGGTGAATACACCAGTCCTAGGATAATGTTGCAGGATCCAATCTGGGTCAGTCACTGGGACAGAAGTTTAATCTTCCAAACTTTCGGACTCATTCTGGATGGGCTGAGATTACACTGGATCCTTCACTGTACATAGCAAGCAGCCAACCTAAAAGCTTTGTTTTTGTCACACTGGCACACCAGCAGGTGAGCAGTGTGCCAGAAAAAAACTTACCTCCCTAAAATCTGCTTACCAAAAACTTCAACATATGGGTCTCTCAGAGATTAGTACTACACATCTAATGCAGGACTTCCCTTCAGAGATTCTCTCAGCATTTTCATGAAGATTGAGTTCCGTAAGCAGGAGAAGACTAAGAGAACCTCTGAAATGTAGTAAGGTCAAGCAGCCCAGCTGTCTGATGCTACTCTTGGAAATGAAAGGGTCATATAGCTTTATGAGGCAGCCTGGAGGGAGAGTATGGGTCAAAGCTTCATCAAAACCAAATGCTTCTTCTATAGCTGGCACATTTCTAGCAGATTTTGCATCTGTGAGAACTAATATCTTTTTTCCAATTTCTCCATAAATTAAGCCCATGTATTTCATCCGACAATATCAAAAAGGAGAGAAAAAAGTCAACCATTGATATTGAAATATAGTTTGAATCAATGGGAAGTATTGATCTTTATTTTTTAAAAAAAAATATATCAAGATTTAGATTCAGCCCTGCATCATCTAGATCTGTATCTGAATTAATCCAAGGGGAATTTAGAGATTTTCCACATCAGTGAATCAGTGTCCATACTGACACCCAGCTGGTTTCATGCCCCAAGGTGAGATGGGAACTCACAGTCTCCTGTTTTCTAGTTAAACCATTATACCAAACTGCCTGTCATTCATGTATATATGGCAGACACACTTCACTAAAAAGAAATTCTCACTAGATGCTATTGGCTTCCACATCTGAATACATCCAGGCTCTTTAGAGGAGATCTTCACATTATCCCACAGATGTTTGAAAAATGGAAATAATTTGTAGAATGTCATTGCTAATAATTTAGCTTTAATGCCTTTTGTTTGTGATCATGTCAGCTGCTTTTCTATCTTAGATTTAGAACTCCCTGGATAGAATGCTGTCATATTTAGGAAGAATAAGGAATTAAATTAAGAAAATATCATTTTGAGAGCAGAAAATCCAATGCAAATTTTCTCGTGGGAAAAGCAACCCTGTTAATCCACACAAGAAGATTAGTACAAGCCATGTGGTTTACTCCTTTCCTGTGCGGGATGGGCAATATGGAGGTGTGTTTTGAGGACAGGTTCCTTTGATAGTACTCATTCTGCACTCTGAACTGTATGCTAGGTTGCTCAGCTACAAACATAAGAACTGCAATAGCTAGGCTGAGTGAAGCCTATATTAGCAGATGCTGAAGTATTATCTTTTTCAGACGGTGTTGGAAATAGGCTACAAAAGGAAGCTGGACTAAAAAAGAGGTAACGAAAACAAACATACTTTTTTACCAGCTCTCAAGCCAAGTAATCAAATCTGTTTTTTCTCAGGAAAATATATTGTTATGCATTAATATTCGAGCTACTTTCAAATCCCTACTGTCTGTAAGATCTCTCCACTCTAATTTGAAAAAAGGCTAAATAAAATTTTAAAGCTGCTAAGCACATTAACCGTTGCCATTGAACAGGCTTCTTTAACACTGAAAATGAATTAACCCATTCTTTTAAGAGCAAAACAACCTAAAGCTATTTATCATCCTTAGGGATTCTTTCTTGCAGAGAACAGTCTAATCATGTGTGGGATTAACAGTTCTTTTAATTTGCTTTAAAGGAGGATTTTTTTTCCAGCATGCAAGTATTTGTATATGATGGAGTGTGTGTGTGTGTGTGTTTGTGTATTAAAATATCTCACTAGCAAGAATCCCATGGCTGTCAGTGTTACTCAGGAGTTGGTTCCTTGGAAAATAATCTCAGGAGGTTTATGCATTTTTGAGACTAATGTTATGTCCTTTTGTATGTACATGAATCTAAATATAACTAGATACGCACTCATACTATTTCCAGCATTACTCTTCAACAGATTTGTTTTTCAATTCAGTTTCTGGGACAACCTTAGAATATTTGTGACAAATAGCCAGTTGATGTTGCTTTGTTGCATATTTAAAATGTTAAAAGACTGCCTGCAAGCTTGCCCTTTATTTTCCTGTTTCTCTACAAGCTTACCTTACTTCCTGTCTTGGTCTAATGCAGTGTTTCTCAACCTTGGCCACTGGAAGGTGTGTGAACTTCAACTCTGCTGGCTGGGGAATTCTGGGAGTTGAAGTCCACACATCTTCCAGTGGCCAAGGTTGAAAAACACTGGTCTATAGGATTGTAGGAGTGTCCCCAGCTACAATTTAAAAAGTCAGAATGGTTCCTTCCATTGGCGTTGCACTTGTTTTTTTATGAATCTTGCAGGTGGGCAGAACTTTAATTAAACCATCATGGCTTTAGTCAACCATCTTGACTTTTTTTGATCACATCTTGCAAACATTCCCATGAGGGTCAGTACAGGACAAAAGATACCAACGACTAAAACCTGGAGAAGGCATTTTAGTTTATGAATGTATCAGTAACTCCAAATATAGGCATTTATAAACAGGCACTTATAAATATAAACATAAGTTTTGCACATAAGCTCATCCACCATTTTGCCCGGTGTTTGTTATCATCCTAAGCTTACTTAGCACATTAATTTGCCCCATCAAATGATGTGGGTCAATGGTTCACAGATCTGAATTGCCCCACTGAAATGAGCAGAACATTCCAAAGGAAAAAAAAGTATGTTAAAGCAAGTTTATTCTTGCCTTTTTGTGCACCACTCCCCACAGTTCTTCATGCAGATGCTCTAGTCTATGTGCTTCAAGAGTTCAATTTTGTTTCCCAAAGTCCATACAGGAGAAGAGTCTACTATTATAGTTTCTACTCTGTGAAAACAAGTACAGTGTTACTCAAGGACAGTAATTTTTACACATTAACTTTCTTTCCAGCTGCTTTATAAAATGCTTGTTGTAATCAGCAAAAATGAAGGAAATTCACAGGTTGCCGAAAACTTTTGGACAGAGGTAAAAAATGTAAACAAATCATAACTGAATTTGAAAGTATTAGTCATGTTTATCAAATACAAACTCCCAGTCCATGCAGAATTAAGTTGCTACCAAACCACAAGGAATAGAGGCAGAAATATTTACACTGAATATGCCAAGAATGCCAAGAACATGAAAGTTATACTTCTTTCCTCTTAGTCCCTGTTAATGCATTTCTTATAACACTAATGTGATTTTTCCATTATTAATTGCATACACATTAAAGAAAAATCCTATAAATCACATTAGAATTTTTTTTTTCCTAAATAGATCCATAGATCCATAGGGAGCAGCCAATCTATTAGTCTGTTGCTGTTTCACAATACTAATGATTTATGCTTAACAGGATCATAGCGTTTCACTTTAATTTTCTCCTTTGCTCTCCATAAATCTCCATATATTCATTTCATAATGGATATTGTTTTAGCCAGTTCACAGACATGCAAATAATATTACATCACTTCGAACTGTCTATCCATGGATGTCTGAAAACTAGTTTTGGAAGCTAGTTGTCATTTAACAGAGATTTCAGCAACACTAAAGGCCAGTGAATCATAATATCAGTACTTTAAATTTTTCATTCTGGATTTATGCAAATAGGGCGTCATTTTAACTTTCTGTCTTACGCACTAGGTCTTTTTTGTTGCTGAAAAATTCTGGATCAACATGGTCATGTGATTCCCTCCTTCCCTCTATATACATTTTAAATATAGTTTTCTCAATAAAAGAACCATTTGTTGCAGGAATGACAAAGAAATGCTTAAACTAAGAAGGCGTAAGCGTTTTAACAGCTGTTTCTAATGCTATCCAATGATACATCTGCCTTTAATCTAGCAGTTATGTTCAGTTATAGCTCCTATCAACATCAGTGACATGAAGAGAGGGCTACTCAACTGATTACCAGAGCTACTCTCAATTTTGAAATTCTATCTCATATTAAGCCATGATATGCTTTGTTTCATTTTTACAATTCATTTCTGAACTCTAGTAATAAATCCAAGAGCTTAGTGGAAAAAAGGGAACTAAAATTATAAAGACGAAACTAATGAAAACAGGTACTGTACAACCACCAGCCTTAGGGCGACCAATGAAGATATAGGTAGTCCTTGACTTACAACAGTTCGTTTAGTGACGGTTCAAAGTTACAACAGCACTGAAAAATGTGAGTTATGACCATTTTTCACACTTATAACATGATGGCATGTATTTATGACGGCTGCAGTGTCTTGGGGTCGTGTGATCACCTTTTGTGACCTTCTGACAAAGCAAAGCCAATGGGGAACAACCAGGCTCAGATTATCATATCTTGGACACATTGTGTAAAGTCACAGTCCCCTTGAAATGTCTATAATCCTGAGAAAGGTGGAAGGAAATTGGAGAAGACAACCAGCACCAGATAAATGGACTTGATTATGGGTTCACAATGGATCTGCCATTGGAAGATCAGATTAGGAAAGCAAACTCTAACACAAGTTTATTTTTAAGTAGTGCAGAATTCTGTGTTTGCTGCAATAAATCACCAGCTGGTCAAGCCACAAATTAAGCGGACATTTTAGCATCTCCTATCAATATGGTTAGTTTATGGTTTATTATGGTCAGATGAATCCAGAAAAGAGAGTCAGTCTAGCAACCAACATGGCTAAATTGCTAATTGTTCGCTTCAACTTCATGGTATATAAGCAATCAATTATTTAGTAATGGTAAACCCAATTACTGGCATAATTAAACTTTCTGTGTGAAAGATAAAGCATATCTCCTGTACAGCTTCTCTTCCGTTGGGCCTAACTAGATGCAAGTTACCACATGTCATCTGAATAGTTTCTTTGCGTGCCATGCATAGAAACACTACCTTTGTTTTAACTAGAACTGTTGCCAAAAACATTGAGCTAAATTGCACGAACATGAAAAGTGGGTATTTGGTTCCAGAATAATATAAAAAGCCTGACTGCGCCTGTTTGTGATCTTAGGAATGTGAGCCTGACATTTTTTTTAAAAAATTAAGCTATCCTCGGTTGGATTATTGTTTAAGCATGCTAACTACAGCAATATACATAACTGTATTTTCCAAGGGAAGAAATGTATAAAGCAAAATGAAATAAGCAGCCCAACATGTTACAAATGGAAAAATGACAAAATTGTTACCAAACTCTTAGCTTAATTAACAACATTTGGTTTCTGGGTCAACAAAGGTTTCTATTTTAAACATTGTTTCACTGAGCCAAGAGAAATATATTCTACATCAACGCACTTGAAAATATAAAGTGAAATATATATTCAGACAAACCATAATATTATAAAGGCACCACCAATATTTCCTATTATATCCTTTAGGTTGTACCTTCTAAATCTAAACCATGGTCTACCTCTTTCTGGTTTAGTATATTGTGTGAATAAGACTTGGTTCCAACATCTCACTAGGGTTTTCATTTTTTCACTTAAAGACCATTTCCTAGGCCAGGGGTCTGCAACCTTAAACACTCAAAGAGCCATTTGGACCCGTTTCCCACAGAAAAGAAAACACCGGGAGCCACAAAACCCTCCCTGTGCCTGACTATTCCTTGAGCAGCCACAAAACTAGCATATGTACGTCCTGTTTTCTTCTGAAACTCTTTTTCCCTTGAATTTATCTACCGGGGTTGAAAAGCTCAATAAATTACATGCCTGCAGGTGTCGCACATTGGCGGTTGTGATGCACATTTTTAGTGACAGGGAGCCGCACAGAGGGTTGAAAGAGCCACATGCGGCTCCAGAGCCGCAGGTTGCTGACCTCTGTCCTAGGCAAAGCAAAATCAGTTGGATTGATCTTCTGCACTACGGGGACAAGTAAAAACAACCGGATTAATTTTAACAGGTTAAGTCAAAGCTGAACAATGCATATGTTGGTTTTTTTGTGTGTGTTTGGGAAACTATGTTAGTCATCAACCAAATATTGACCACACGATCGGGCGCACATTGTTGTACTTTGAACATGGGGCTTCTGAGTTTTGTGAGAATTGTCTTTGAATTATGCCCTGATAGGCATACGACACCGAATGCTAGCTTTGATTTTCTCTGAGTGTGACCACTGGGGCTTAACCATGCTTAGTATTGCATCTTAGCAAATATTTGATCAGTGATAATATTCTGGTCACTTCCCATAATCTTGGCCATTATTCTAACTAGAGTCAGATTTCAGAATTTGGTAGTTGGTAGTTTATTTATTTGTTTAATTGGTTATGGTTGATTGATTTAGTCTTACAACCATATAAAAATAATAAAAGTAAAATGCAGGATCTAATTCCAGGATATGAATTTTAGGTCATAGAGTCCAATGGATTGATGGGCTGTCCAGATAGACCAGGGGTGTCAAACTTGATTTCATTGAAGGCTGCATCAAGGTTGTGTTTGACCTCGGGGGGGGGGAGGGCAGCTGGACGTCACTCATATCAGGCATGCCTGGGATTGGCCCAAGCACTCTGCCAGCAAAAAACGGGCTCCCAAGCTGTTTTCAGTTGCAATGACCTCCTGCAATCCTCTGCAGCAAAAATGGAGCTGTGTTTTTGCTGGCAGAAGCACTGCGGGGCGTCCTTCACTGTTACCAGGGCAGTCCTGCCGGCCAGATTTAAGCACCTCGTGGGCTGGATCCGGCCCCTGGGCCTTGAGTTTGACACCCCTGGGATAGACCAAATCAGGAAAGCAATTCCCCAGAAGATGAGAATTAGCTTGAAATCAAATCAAATGTTGCAGCTTGATTGTGTGGGGGGGAAAAAATGAAAACCCTAGTGTGATGTGGGTACCAAGTCTTATTCACACATTACATTCCTTTCCTCCTTTTCAAATACCACAGGATCAGCGAGCAGCAGCCTGAATATCTCCAAATACTACTTCCCTTCCCCAGATTTAAGATATGCTTTTCTCCTTTTGCTGCATACTGGCTTCTGAATATTTGCTTCAAGGCTATCTCTCTGGGTCTCTACCCCAGCAATAGGAATCCCAAAGGCATCATCTGAACACAAGACTTGAAGCGGGGCCTGATCAAAATAAGAAAATTCCTTCCTGGGAATTTGGAAGTGACCCTTTTGTTGATGCAAATGTTGGAAGAAATTTCCTTCTAGGTTCAGCTCCAAGTGGGGAAAAAAGACACTGGAGACATGGAGACTGCTTGGA
>JANHFM010006793.1:89713-101467 GCA_032468115.1 Grayia smithii
ACCTAGAACTAAGGAGAAATTTCCTGACAGTTAGAACAATTAATCAGTGGAACAACTTGCCTCCAGAAGTTGTGAATTCTCCAATGCTGAAAGTGTTTAAGAAAGATTGGACAACCATTTGTCTGACATGGAATAGGGTTTCCTGCCTGATCAGGGGTTGCCCTAGAAGACCTCCAAGGTCCCTTCCAACTCTGTTATTCTAAAAAGGACCAAAATCTGAATATGATTGGGTTATACCCATGTGCCCGGCAGCCTCTGATTAAAATGGAATTTCCTCTCAAAGCTAGAGGAAGTATTGGAAAATGAAATTTATTTCATTATTTAAATTTATTCATTTATTTCAAGTTACTATAATGGTAGGTAAGAAACCTTGGGAAACAGGAGTAAGAGAAGCTGCCTAGGAGACGATCAGATAAGAGACAGCATAGACTGCAGCTGCATAATGGGAGGAGCAAAAGGCTCAGAAAGGACCTTCCCTAAGTTCTCAGGCTGTAAAGATGACAACAGGAGAATTGTACTTTCAGACTTGCAAAATTCTGTTAATGCAGCTTTATGACAAAGTAGAATTAGCTTATCTAGTCGTGTTTCCTGTTTGGTCTACCTGTTAAGGCTGACAGATATTGGGTGGAATTGCTCTAATTGTAGCAGTGCCATCTTGTGGCTTGCCTTAGCAGTGAAAGTTATAATAACACAAAACTTATTATAAGGTAAGCTTTTGTGTACATCTCATGAAATGGTCTGTAGTCCACAAAAGGTTCAGCAAATTAAAGATGTCACAAAGGGGTGGGTTTCACTTACCTTTGCTACCTATTTGCTTGTACGTGTGGCACGTCTGCGCATGCGCAGATCGTATTTGATGACGTCCGGGTGGGTGGGCGGAGCCTTCCATCACCGCTGCTACTAGTTCGCCTGAAACAGGGCAAACTGGTAGCGACCTACCATTGATGCCACAAGACTGTTTGTGGAGTTTCACTACTAAAAGTCCACATTTCCCTAGCATTTACTTTCTGTTTGTGAAAATTAGAAGTTCCCTGTAACTCTGCACAGAGTTTCTTTTAAACAGATGTTTTAATCTAACTTGGATAGCTCTAGAAATTTCAAACCCCACATGACTGGATGAGGTCAAGAAGCATAAAGTGTATAAACTCTCATATCTCAAATGTTACGCTAGGGTAAACACCAAATCTTGAAAACTGTTATAATTATTTCCCAACCTAGTTTATAATTAGTTCATTAAAACAATATTTTACATATTTTTGTTTTTAAACTACTCAGTCTCCAGAAACAAAGTGATATATAAATAATAAATAGGAAAATATCATGGAAAAGTGTGAACATGAAACAAGGTAGAGAACATGGAGAATGCTCCATTTAGTTCTTGTGCATATTCTGCTTCAAGAAACAGGACTGAAAATATTAATTCTTATTTAATACACTGTAGTAACCATAACTTACCATTGGTGTCCTAAAATATACAAATCTGTCAGCTCATTCAAAAGAATGAATGAGGAGTCTCATGCTGGGAAATGAGGAGCATCTTATGTATATTGAGTGTCCCAGGAGACATATAAGGGAATGCAAAAGGACAGGGATTTGGAAGCTATAAAATTGGGAGAGATGGACAATGAGATGTCCACTTTATCTGTCAGTGGGCAACAAACTCTGAAAAGCAGAACTTTGCTATTTAATTAGCATGTTCTGACAATGTCTACCAAGTGAGAGCTGGTAAGGCAGAACTGAGGAACTATATTCGCTGATTGGGTCATTAGAGATTTACCGGATTTTCTGAAATTGTCATATTATTTAAATAGTAATTTGAAGCTTGTAGAACTTACTTCACTCCCCTTTTGTGCTGTTCCAATAATGGAAGTGCAAACTTCAAAAAAGCAGCTTATCCCATCTTCCTTATGATCATGGGTGCTGTCATTTTTAAAATGCCTGCTTATACATGTCTGCAAAATTCAACTATTAAATATCACAGCTTTCATGTGATGCTACTATGTAATAGCATAAGGATTTCACTTGCTGTTTTCTTCCATTTATTGTGGGTTGGAATGTAGAGTTTTTGTAACCTAAATAAGCACTGACTTTAATGTCACTGCCAATAGACTAGAGAGTTATGTAGCATTGCCTAATGATGCCTTTGACTATGAAGCATATTTATAGGAATCAGAGTTGAAGGACGAACAAAAATCTTTATCAAACAGATACTGCCACGGACATTTTAACTGTACAATTTGAGCATAAGTAGCTTTCTGATGACCATATCACAGATCACAGATCAGAGCTGTGACTAGGAGAAATTTAAGTGATTCATAATGTTCTGGCAAATAATTAGTTGTTTCTTATCTAAAATCTCTAAGTGCTGATATACTACCATTCCTTTTAATTTTGGCAAAAGCTTCAAAAGAGCTGAGGAAAATGCTACGAATACTTGAAGTGAAAGAACAAACACTGAAATATCAAAACAATCTGGTTAAATACAAGTATGTTTGACTTCTGAGCTTGGAACATCATTTTATAATACATGTTTATATAAAACAGTGTGTGCGTATGTCTGTGTGTATATGTACATTTGAGAGGAAAGGCATTTAATATGCTAGCTTATTATCTGTGCTATATTGTGGTCACTATACTAAAGAGCCTTTGAATGAGGTGCTTTATAAATAAATATATAAATAAATTATGCTCCTCAAAGGGAAGTCAGTAAATAAACAATTTAAAAAGCTAATTTTGTCAGTAACTAAAATCATGTTCAGTTTTTTGAAGATTTCTAATTTCTGATGGAGTAGTTCTGTTAGTCCATTGAAAATTCCAAACAGAAACTTTTGAAATTCCTTAAAGCAATATCTTAAAGATTAACAAAGTTATTATAATGAAAGTTTGTGTGTACATCTCGTGAAGTGGTCTCCAGTCCACAAAAGGTTCAGCAGATTAAAGATGGCACAAGGCTATTTGTGGATCTTCACTAATAAAAATCCACATTTCCCTAGCATTTATTCTCTGTTTGTGAAAATCAGAAGTTCCCTATAGCTCTGCACAGAGTTTCACCACATGTTTGAAAGTTGGGCATTAGAAATCTATACGCCTTATACCTATCTGGATCAAGGGACTGCTGACCATGTATTTCAAGCACTTTTTAAAAAAAAACATCAGTAGCCAAGTTGTTTATAGCATCAGACAAATATTGGTAACAGCAGCAGTCAATAGTTTGGAAGCATAGAAGGAAAACACACATGACTTTAATACCTACCCCACTTCCTCCTTCTCCCAACAGATGCCAGTTCTTTGACCAATATCTGATTGGGGTCATCTAAGTGTAAATCCAGGATGCTGGATGTGACTTTTTTCCACAGCTGTGACCATAAGTCATACATTCTTAGCTGGATGGCAGAAAATATATATACAGTACAGTAACAGCTCATTAAGTGATCTACTCTGGAGAGTGAGTCCATAGAGATAAATTTAAGCATAACAGCTCTTTGGGGATGGGAGAAAGGATTTCATTCAACAATACATGTTGATATAATCTTTATGCATCTGCACATATGTGTTTTCCAGTATTATCTTTGAATATTGCTGCTCTTGTAAATTTGGTAACACATTCTTCATCACATGTGAATATATTTGCCAAATAGCAAATTTGTCATGCAGTTGTATTTAAATAGGACAGTTCTGCAAGCATCAGGACACAAGCAATGACTAATGAGCTCCATCTAAATATTTTGCGTACTACAGAACAAAACTGCCCATTGTTCTTATTGACCTGAGAACAAGCCAGATTTCTCCAGCATTCCAAAACATTTGCATTCATTGTGAAAAGCAACAGAACAACAAATTGGGGAACTCAGAAAGTGGGACCCCATGAAAAATCCACGTGAGAGAAGAGAACACTGTTGTTCTCCTCTAACAGGGCTATCTGGACACAGTGAGCCAACAAATGTTAGACATAGCAAAAAAAATTGAATAATTGGCAAAATGTGCAGTAGAAGGCTGAATTTTTAAACTTATTTAATTAATTAAGACAATTTCTTTATCAACTGCAATCTCACATCTGGGTGCTTTGCAAAAACTTCAGAATGAAACCCTACAACATAAAGTGGTCATAATAAACAACAGTAACAAATGATGACTGCACTTCTCTCTAATTAAGCCTCTAAATTCATCAAATGATGCTTAGAAAGCAAGGTTTCTGAAAGCTTCCTGAAGACCAAGAAAGAAGAGGCCTGACCTTTGTCAGGGACAATAGGGATTCATGAACTAGATATCTGCTTTCTTGCCTATGCCCCCTCTAAGTTGAAACCCCATTAATAACCTTACAGGGTGACAGACTCATTAAGGTTAAGTAGGGGTGGGTTCTACTTATCTTTACTATAGGTTCTCTTCATGCACGTGCAAAGCGTGTCTCAGGAATTCTGGGAGGTGAAGTCCACAGGTTGTAAAAGGGCCACAGTTGCCCACCCCTGAACTAGGGCATACACTAGGCATCTACTAGAGAATACACTAGGGCATACACCCTGCATATCGGACATTAATACAATTGAGAGAGTCCAGAGATATTTCACGAGAAGAGTCTTCTACTCCTCCGCTCACAACAGAATAACTTATGTCACCAGACTTGAAATTTTGGTTTAGACAACTTAGAACTACGCTGCCTTCGATCTGACCTAAGTGTAGTACATAAAATTATCCATTACAATGTCCTACCTGTCAATGACTACTTCAGCTTCAACCACAACAATATGCAAGCACACAATAGATACAAACTTAAGGTAAACCACACCAAACTTGATTGCAGGAAATACGACTTCAGCAGCAGAGTGGTCAATGCCTGGAATACACTACCTGACTCTGGTTTCTTTCTCAAACCCCCAAAACTTTAACCTTAAACTGTCTACTATTGATTTCACCCCATTCCTAAGAGGTCTGTAAGGGGCATGGATAAGTGCACCAATGTGCTTATCGTCCCTTTCCTATTGTCCCCATGTATTTGTATCCATTTCATGTATAAACCATGTTTATACCTATATCTGTTATCTAATACGTGCTTGACAGAATATAAAAAATAGGGCAAGCAGAGTAGCAGAGAGGTTGTGACGATCATGCAGGTTAAGAGATGAACCCGCTTGCCTTCTGGCTTACTGTCCATTGTCACTGTCTGGAATGTAAGGGGGATTATGAGCAGGAAACTACACAGGCCTTCCTTGTCTCCTTACCACTTGCAATGCCAAGAATGTATATTGGGAGAGAATTCCTTCTATTCCTGATCATCCCTTTGGGCCATCCTGCCCAGATGCCTTTTAGAAGCGAATGTAATGGCACTAGAGATGCCGGTGAAGTCAGATCTGTGGTATTCTTTTGAACATGTGGACTTTCTTTAAACACAGGGAGGAACCAGGCTGAGACCAAACTTACCTAACAATATTATAGAGGGGAAAATGAAGAAGGAAATACTACATTTATAGCTTTAAATTCCTGGAGGGGCAAAAGAAAAACAAAAGATTCCATTCAATCTTCATTATTGATGATTCCATGAGGATGTTCATACAGCTTTCAACTTACCAGTCTACCCTCCAGCCTTGTGCTCACCTGGTAGTCTCCATTCATGTTTAACAGATTTTCCCTGCCTGCTAGGTGGTTGCAGATGCTGCAGTATATAAAGCTTGAAGGTAAATGAAAGTAAATAAACCAAATTAAAAGCTTTACAGTAGGGAAACAGTAGTAACCTTAATGTGCTGTTACATTTGACAATCCCAATTGACCGAAAGAGGGAAAAGGAGTGGAGGGATTGAATGGACAAGAACGAAAACCTTGCTGTGTGTGGTTGCAGAGGGGAATGTATGTGTGCCTTTGAGTCAGTGTTGCCTCCTGCTGACCACCTGAACAAGTCTCTAAAATTTTCCTGACAAGATTTCAGAAGTGGTTTGCCCTTGCCTTATTCCAATGAATGAGCTTTGTACCCAAGGTGGAAGTAGAACTCACAATCTCCCACTTTCTAGCCTGGTGCCTTAACTACTCCATTAAACTTCTCTTTTATATTAGGTGATCACAAAAGCAACTTCTCTCCATTTTGCTATGACTGGGGAACCCCATTTCTGCTTAGCCATTTTTTTTTCCTTTTAAATAATGGTACATAAACATTAGCCCCCAAAGCTGAGCTTGTCCTGAAAGGATAAAAAATGTTCATCAAATGTGGCTCGCATGAAAAATGTGTGAACTCTACTAATATAAATGATTCTCATTCTCATAGGAAATCGTAGTATGCAACCTCATATTGCCTCACATTACCTCATATTGCCAGCAATGTGAGTATAAAAGACAAGTCTTGGGTTTTTTTAAAAAAAAAAAGATTTATTTTAGCAATATCAAGAAGAAAATATAGGATTTTGCTTTGTTATTGATCTGTTATGTCACTCCTCAGGTATCTGGAGGTATATTATGATAGGAAGAATAGTTGTGACATTTAAGTATCAAGCTCTTCTAGGAATTCATACTGCTTCTTCTCCCAAGCCAATAATCAAGCAAGAAAATGAACCAAATGCTGCTTCGCTGAGTAAATCAAAATCCCTGGTGTTTTTTTAGGATGCCAATGACACCAGAAGCTTTAAGCAAAATTGAATTGTACATTTTTCTTATGCCAAATCTTTATAAAGGCAAATTTTGGGGATACTTGACTCGGTTGCATTTCATTTTTTAAAACTTTAATATTAAAAACATATATTATTAAGTATTTAAAGTATTTAAAACTCTAATATAAAAATATTCAAATTCACATTTTCCCATGTCGGCATAGCTGGGGATATGGTTTGTTTGGTATAATCTTTTTAATGAATCAGTTTAGCTACCACTTTTGGGACAAATATATGGATAAGAACACAATTACGCTTTGGATTATACAATTATGCTTAGTATTAAGAAAATTAACAGCTACAACATTGAACATTTCAAAAAATGCTTAGGAAATTAATGCAAATGATCATGCATTTTTGTTCTTAAATGGTAACAGGGCGCAGAAATTAAATGCAGTGCATGCACAGTGATTTTTATCATCCCATTACTTGGATAAAATAACTGTGGCCCCTGGCATGGAGCTTATCAGTCAAAGCCAGGATTGGCCCTTTGAAAAATACATTTAAAGCAAACCAGAAAAAACAAGGAAAGAGTATGTATCTTCTTCATCATGATTCTCAGACCATTTCTAATAAAATAGAATACCCATTCATCTCTTGTATATCTTGGCCTGGACGCTTTTATTGTTATATTATAATAATATCTAAAGCTCAATTCCAGCAAAATAATTTAGCACTTGCTTATGTTTAGCATTTTTAGTAAGTCATTTGAATATGCAGCTCAAGTATGCCACCAACAGGGTGAGGGGACTTGCATGACAGCATTTTCTTCTTTGAAGTAAAATGGTTCCTGCTTGTGAAATGTCTTGAGTTTGAATAGCCTAAGAGCCCTAATCCCACAAGATTCATGGGCAAGTAGTATCCATCTACTAGTACAGTGATGGCTAACCTTTTCTGGACCGAGTGCCCAAAGGGCCCGAACCCCCCAAATGCAATGTGCATGCATCCCCCCCGCATATGCACTGCCCTGTGCATGCGCCCCATCCCCTGCGCATGTGCGCACAGGGGCCCGCCCCGCATGCACCCCACCCACTGCATGTGTGGCAGAGACCCGAAGACCAGCTGGCTGGCGGGAGGCGCACGCGCATGTGCAGTGGGGCTGAACTGGATGATGGCTCGCGTGCCATCAGAGAGGGCACTGCATGCCACCTTTGAGACGTGTGCCATAGGTTCACCATCATGGCACTAGTACAATATAATACTACAAAATACAGTACAATAAATAAGATAAAAATCAACACCGGAAGGTTACATGGATCTTTGCAGCTCTATAGAAATGATTTGCCACTGCCATTTTCTGGTATTTCCTTTTTTTTTTTTTTTGGTCTGGGTGTACACTTCTGAACTTTCCTAGTGATCTCCCATCCATGCACCAATCAAGTTTGAGCTTTTTTTGGGGGGGGGGGGAGTGGTTTGGGTGCCAGCATTTGCTTTTTGTGAAATGAATTCTCTGGTATGAACTATGAGAACAAATAAGCTGTCGAGCTCCGAAAATGTGTGTGCAATAACCACCAGCAGTCAATTAGGTAAGCAACAAAACTCAGCTCTGGTTTATTCACCGCTACACACACGGGTCTCAAAACAATCAAAGACAGCGATGGGAGCGTCCACCTACCAATGCTATGTAAATATGGTTCCGCTGGCACTGCCCATGTAAAAGTGTGCAACGTCATCATTCTGCGTTGGTGTTGGGAGGTGGCTGAGCGCCCGCATGCAAACAAACAAACAAACACCCCACGCGGCCGCCTCATACCGCCACCCTGAGCTATCTCCCGCTCGGATCACCCCCTCCCCCTTCACCATGTGTGCACTATAATAGAGGTATGTTTCTGTCCGTTAACCCGTGTCGTAGCCTTCAGGTGCTGTAGTGAGTCCCGATGTGTTGTTGAGCCGGGATGGGCTTGACATAAGCACCTTGCACTGTGCTTATCTCTTGGTCAAGAGATTATCTAATTTGGCTCCCTTGCCTTTTGTGGTACAAATGAGGAAGCAAAAAAAGGAAGGTTGAACGCAGTGATACTTCAAATGTTTTCTATTGGTCCTTTCTCTTCTTTTTGCCCTCACATTTGGAAAAACTAATCTTCTGTAACTACAGCTAGTCTTCCCTTCACAACCATTCAAACTTACAATGGCTACAAAACAGATGCTTTACAGTCTGTACAGTCTCCCAGCCATTGTAAATGGTTGCAGCAATACCCCCACACACACACACACACACAAACAACAGTCACATGGCAAGTTGGATGTATATATCTCGATGCAGTATCCTGTGGTCACATGGACATAATTCGCAATGTTTTTTGCTGATTTCCTTAACAGGGCATGTGTTTATGTGATGGAGATGAAACCATTTACCAGTTTCTGGCCAAAAAAAAAAAGCCCAAATGACTGGATTCACTTAATGACTGTGGTGTTTGCAGTCACATATCATGATCTGCAATGTTTTTTGCCTGTTTCTAGCAAAAACACCTGTGTTTCTTTAACGACTATAGAGTTCACTTAACAACTGCCCTGAACATGGTCAGAAAATTATTTTAGTTCACATGGGTGCCTCGACTTACAACTACAATGCCTTACAACTGTAATTTCAGGCTCAGTTAAGGTTATAAATTGAGGAGTATCTGTAACTGCAAATTCACAGTATCCATTTTGTGAGCCTATTTGCAGCATTCTTAAAACTTCAAATGTGTTTGCTAGTCAAAAAAAAGGAGGGGGGGATTTCGTTTGGATAGTATGAAAATAATATTTGGTTTACCACTGTTACCATTGACTTTGTTTGTCAGAAGGTCACAAAAGGGGATCACTTCACCCGAGGATACTGCAGCAGTCATAAGTATGAGTCAATGGCCAAGCATCTGAATTTTGATCACATGACCATGGGGATGCTGCAACAATCATAAGTATCCAATTGAATAGACCATTGGATGTACATGATTCCAAATGATAAGTTGATCTTTTAACGAATGCTAACAGTACTCTCTAATCACCTCTTCCTTATTAATCAAGCTGCAAACCTTGCTTGGCTGAATGTTGAGATTAATGGGTCTTAATGATCAGGCCAAGCAATGATACTGAACTTGGTGGAGTCAACTCCAGGGGCCAGGAGCCCAAGAAAACCCTCAATAAGTGTGAAAAATGGTCATAAGTCACTTTTTTCAATACTGTTTTAACTTTGAACGCTCACTAAATGAACTGTTATAAGTCGAGGACTACTTGTAGGGAAAATGCTTTATATCAGTGATTTTCAACCTTCCTAATGCTGCGACCATTTAATACGATTCCTCATGTTGTGGAATGAGTGGGTTGGGTGACCCCCAACCATAAAATTATTTTTGTTGTTACTTCATAACTGTAATTTTGCTACTATTATGAATTGTAATGTAAACACCTGAAAGGCAGGTGTTTCCTCGACCTTTCTCACAAGCGCAATGGCCCTCATCTAACGAAAACCAGTCTATGGTACCTACTTGGAAATAGGACCTATTTGACTCACCTGGAGACGGATAGAGGAATGGTGTCTTGGTTCCTAAGACCATTGGAAATATGTGTTTTCTGATGGTCTTAGGAGAACCCTGTGAAAGGGTCGTTCGACCCCCAAAGGGGTCCCAACCCACAGGTTGAGAACCACTGATTTAGAGTAAAACAAGCATTAAAAAGCACAATGTTTTTAATTGTGCTCAAGTTGTAAATCAGACTTAAGGTTGGTCTGGTGTTGTTATCATTCTTAGTGAACACCACCAAAATCAGTATAAAGTTATGTAGCCTTATAACCATAATGAAACAAATAAATATTTTTCTGCATTGGAAAAACAGTTAAATATCTTCATATAGGAATGAATTTAGAGGGCATAAAAACATTCTGTCAGGGCATGCCTTGAATTGTGCCTTTATCTTGTTTCCATATTATTATAATTGCATGGCCATATAAACATTAGAAGGCAAGAAAATTGAGAAAGGTTTTTGTAGAATATTTGCCTAATTTATCCAATTGCTTTAAAACATAAAGCATCATCATTTTGCTGTATCACTGTTCTTTACTCAAATGTGGAACAAGATAAAGATTTACATATATTTTCCACTGGAGGAGATTACATGTTAACAGGTGAATGGCAAGAATGTCCAATTGTGCTTAATCGTTTCATAATACTAAAAAAGACATCGTATCATGGATGACTCTACCAAGGCAGAAAGGTTGGAACATCTGTCCTGTCAGCTGAATCTCTTTCTTTCTTTCTGTACTTTAGAGGTCATTGCTACACTTTGGGTGTTTCAATTGTGTTAAATTTAAAATGAAAAATGAGGTCTCTTGATATTAAGTGCTGTGAGGCTAATAAATTGTGACCTGTGTTATTACAGTGAAATATTTATAACCATTGGAAATCTCAATTAGATTACAGCTTTCTACATGATGAATTACAAGGGAAAAACTGTTCCTTTGAAGTACCTAAAGAAACCTAAAAAATTGTAGGTAAATTGACTAAGAGACCTGAAGAAATAGTTGCAGGAAAAGTGTTTGTCTGCTTTGTATTTGTTATTTTGTGAACAAATTAACTTTCATTTAACTGTTCAGTTTTCTAAAAAAGGAATTCCCACCATATATGTAAATCATTTAATATTTATTACAGCATAAGCAGCAAACTATTTTTATGTTTAAGAATAGAAACTTTTTTTCTGAGTTGGTATGCATGCTGATTGACTTCCTAGGAAGATGGAAAGATTTTTATGTGCAATCCATTTTCTTTTCCTTGAGTATTTGTTTTTACTTATTAAATTTGTTATACAATCAACTTCTTTCAATATATTGCAATTCTGTGAGAACATAGATGCTATGGCCTAGTATAAAATTATTTTAAATTCTAAAAGTTCATACACCAACATTTCTAAGTTTTTATAGGAGCCCTGTCTCCTGTACTGTGTTAAATGCATTATTGCAGTCAAACTCTGTCCACAGCCTGGAGTTTGGACCTGACTGGGCTCGAATTCAAATTCTAATTTACATAGATTTTGTAAACATTTGTAACATTTGAGCTCTGTAAGCAAATGATGGAAGTCTTTTTTTTTTTTTTTTTAATTCCATTTATACCCCGCCCTTCTCCGGAGACTCAGGGCGGCTTACAACTTTTTT
>JANHFM010006793.1:232913-244058 GCA_032468115.1 Grayia smithii
CCCCTGGAGGGGGTTAAGAATGAAGATTTTGCAGTATTCTTCCCCTGCCACGCCCACCAAGCCACGCCCACAGAACCCGTAGTAACGAAATTTAGATTTCACCCCTGGTTAAAACCCTCCTGTTTTTCCTTGTTAGCAATGTGAGGTAATAAAATTGCTTGTGACAAACCAAAGAAACACTGTGGTAAGATTCATATTTTAATACTGAAGTAATGTTAGTATATACTATTATGCAGGTTTTGTATCCTTTAATTCCTTAATGTACACCTTGGATGCTTTGAGTTTGTGTATTTTAACTTTATTTTCATGTATAAGTTATATATACTGGTTGTCTTTAAGTTGATAGTTTCTTCCCATGCCTTGGCCAGGATCCAGCATTTCCTACAGATAAAAACCACACAACTACAACATAACACATTGGTAAAATTGTTTTTGAATCATATATTAAAGTCTGCATTAAAAACTCTTTTTTCATTTAAAAATATTGTAAACTTCAATACAAAATACAGAGTACATACTACAAAAAAAGATGTTTTGAGCAGATTTTAAGATGGCATCATGTGGAAAGCTTGTTGTAACTTTTTTCCACTTCAAAATTTTGGAACCTTGCCTACAAGTGGCCTAGTCATTGATCATGTAGGATTTATGTAAGAATACCGTAAATACAGTACTTTCAAACAATATGGCAATTAATTGCTTGTGTGCATGTATGCGTGTTTCAATAGTATAAAAGTCTTACTAGAAATGTATTAGATTGCATATTAGTTTTCCTATTGTATATTAGTTTTTGGAAAGGCAAATCCAAAACTTGAAGTCCACTTCTAAGCTTCTGCAAATTAAGTAGAAAAAACCCTGAATGAAATCCTAGATAGTTTCAACTACTCAAAATTAACAGTTCTGACCCAACTATAATTTAGCATGTTAGCTAGCCATGTTCCCAGAACTATCCTTGAAGAATTTTTTGAAGTTCTTCAAAAATTTGTTTGCTAAGAACAGATTTCCTAGCCCACATTTTGTTAGAAAGCCTATATTTTTAAAAAGGAGTTTCTATATCTACAATTGAAGTTGCAGAGTTGGATATTTTCTGAAAATTTTGTTTTAGATTATTTGATATAAAATCAGGCAATGTTTTTGTCAGTTTTTATATGAAATAAGAAAAATGTTTATTTATGATGTGCTTCCTTGAGCTGATGGGCAAATTTCAGAGATTTGTTCAACATTGATTGTCATTATTTTTATTTTTAATGCTGCTGTTCAACAAACTAACAACAAAGCAACAGAAGCCAACCTTCATTTTTTTATCAATTGTCTAGCATTTTAATCCAAAGCAAAATTTAAAATTATTCTCATTTTCCAAGGCAATGAAATAAACAGAATGGTGAATTTTAAACCTATCTTTAAAAATCCTAGTACTTTTCAATACGCTTTAACTCTGCTAAAAAGACTGCCTGAATGCTATAATAAAGAGATGTAATTGTGGTATAAATAAAAATATGTCATAAACATATTAAAAACAAAATGAATTATCTGGTTCCCACTATCGTGGCTCTACCCCTTAATGTAAGTCTATTATAAACCTCAAATGCTGGCTAAAGGGCAAATATTACAGCTTATGACTGTGTCCTAGATTTATGCAGTTGTTTATCATCATATATTAGTGCAATGGTCATTATTGTGTCCTGCTTTGTTGTTTTCTGCAGCCTTCTCAATGGAGACAGAATGTTAGGAAACAAGACCCTTTAGTTTAATTCAACAAGATCTGTGGTCTTACACAAGTGTCAAGAGGTACTCAAGGTTGATTTTAGAGAATGTGATGGAAAATAGATAAAAAAGCCGTTTCCTTGGTAACCCTCATATAATCAGAGATTTACTATGGTCCTGTTTTTATGTGCATATTTCAGAGGGGATGATAATTGTCTGGAGATCACCATTATTTGAGTGCGCTGACATTCAATTAGTAGTTTAAAAGGCCATCATGTCAGATTGAAGCCAACTGGGTATATGTTTATATCTGCACAATAAGCTGCTACTTTTCCTCCAGATGGCTGAAGCCAAACTGAGTATGCACTGTATTTCCCATTGGTCACTATATCAATACCTGGGTATGAAAACTGAAGAGCTTTTGAGAACTGGATGTGAAGGAACATTAGATATTAATCGAATCAGACATTGCTATTACAGTTGAATATCCCCAAGCTACATAACGGACAACCCATTGCTTTCAGTGTACATAAACAAAGAATTCCCTTTCAATACCATAAATTCCCAATACAATAAATATTTAGTCAAGTCTGGCCATTGTCTATCCATTTTGCTAATACTAGCAATTGGGATTAAATGCTTATGGCTCTAAAATGTAGTTATGATATTTATTCCCCATTTTCTATCTGCACTAAGGAAAAGAATCAAAAACATATTGACTCATGAAGCAGCTATTGTAGCTTTTTCCTCTTCAAATTAATATATTGTAGTGTAATGTATTAATGTAAAGTAGGAATGTATTCTATTTACCATTCGTCATATCAGGTAATACTCTAAAAATGTAAAATGTATTGTGCAATATTCTCCATATCTTTCTCTGCCCCGCCCATCTCATTATGTTTGTTTGTTTAATTAGCTGCCCATCTCTACAAGTGACTCTAGCCAGTGAATGATGTTAAAAATAAAACCATAAATTGTAAATCCTTATTTTTGGCTACAAAATATGCTAAAATAAATAGGAATATAAGAGAAAGCAGAACAAATGAAAACCAAGACATACAATCAGGGGTGGGTTCTATTTACCTTTGCTACTGGTTCTATAGGTGCACGTGCTTTGCGCGTGGTTGGATTGCGTGCGCGCTTTGCGCCCGCGCTGAATGGGCGCTCCCGTGCATGCGCAGAAGCTTTTTTAAGCGAAAAAAGCTCAAAACTTCCTGCGCATGCATACAAGCGCGCTCTGTGCGCTGCAGGCAGGGACAGGTAAGTACGGGCGCGCAGGAGGCTTCGGTCCAGGACTCTTAGAACCGGTTCGGTGATGTCACAGTGTCACCGCTACCTGTTCTAAGAACCGGACCGAACCGGGAGCAACCCACCACTGCATACAATATGTTAAATATCATAGCAATAGCATTCATATACCATTCCACAGTGCTTTACAGCATCTCTGAGCGGTTTACAATGTCAGCATATTGTCCCCAACAATCTAGGTCCTCATTTTACTGACCTGGGAAGGAAGGAAAGCTGAGTCAATCTTGAGACCCATCAGGTTCAACCTCCACACTCTGGGGAGAGTTAGCCTGCAATACTACATTCTAATCTTTGTACCACTAAGTTAATCTTTTTTATAGGATCCAATCTGGGTTGGTCACCAGAACCAGAGATTTAGTCTTCCAAGCTTTCAGATTCATGTTGGAGCCCCATCCTCAGGGAACTTCTGTCTAACATATTCCAGTAGTTCCAGTTTGGATCCTGCAACATTATCCTGGGAGATATATATTTGTTTTCATTCATTAATCCCTTTTCTTTTCTTTTTTCTTAAGGTATATATCAATTTCTATTAATCTGTGCTACATATAAAACATGACTTTCTTCATTCTTATTGCCTGGCTAGGTGGCTCAGTGGCTAAGATGCTGAGCTTGTCGATCAGAAAGGTTGGCAGTTCAGCAGTTGAAATCCCTGGTATAGGTCTCCTGTGTGAGCAGGGGGTTGAACTAGATGACCTCTAAGGTCCCTTCCAACCCTGTTACAGTTATTCTGTTATAATCACTTTGATATTGCCCTTTTCCAAAATAAGACCACATTTTATTAGGATATCTGCCTTCTCATTGAAATGCCAAGTGATTAAAATGTTCAATTATGTAATGAGTCAACTTTTAACTAATTAGCTAATTAACACTATTCATTAATAAAACACAGTGAAACCTCAAACATAAGCCTATAATATTTTTAAATTATTTTTCTTAGCTTCTTGTTCATTTAAACAAGTTATTTAGGCATTCCATTTCACTCCATTTTGAACTCTGATCAATGTACACATGAACATGTTAATTAAGCCAGTTCATTAATGCATCTAAACTTCCTATATGCTAATCAGGTTGTTTCCACATTTTCATTTCTTTCATATAACATTATGTGCCATTTCGAATAAAAAGAAATAGAAAAAAGGACATTCATTGGCTATTTCATATAATTACTAGATTTTACCACTATATTTGATCACTGGTCCAGATATATGTCTTTAATCATTTGTAGCATTTTATACTCTATTTCTTCTGCCAAAGCAACATCCAGAATGTGTACAGCATATGAAAACACCAATAAAATTACAATAAAGCAACTGCTAACTGCTATTGTGCTTAAAGCTCAACATAAAAGCATATTTAAACAATACTAAAGGCAGTTTTAGAAATTAGGAACATATGCTTGTAAGTCCCACCTTTTGGCATAGCTCTGAAGGGAAGGCTCATGTGAAGATATGTATACCATGTCATATATTACATCAAATTACATCCAAATATCATCCCATTGATTCCTGTCCAATACAGAGCTCAGTCTGATTCCAGCCCATTGGAATGAGAGCATCCACATTCCTTCATGATATATACAGGCTGCATTTTTTCTGTTAAATCTAAGAATTGGCTGCAACCGGGCTTATCTGTACAGACTAACCAATTGGTTAACTACCTTTCAATTCCAGAACCTTATTGCAAGTTTCCAATCTCACATGGAGTCAGTCTGGGATGGGTACTACTTACCTTTGCTACCGGTTCTATAGGTGCACGCGCTTTGCATGTGGTCGGAGCATGTGGAGCGTGGGTTCGGCACGCACGCGTGCCGAACGGGCACTCCCACGCATGCACAGAAGCTTTTTTAAGCGAAAAAAGCTCAAAAAAAGTTTCCTGCGCATGCGCACAAGTGCGCTACATGCGCTGCACCCAGGGACAAGTAAGTAGGGGCGCATGGGGGGGCTTTGGTCCAGGACTCTTAGAACCAGTTTGGTGACGTCACAGTGTCACCACCACCTATTCTAAAGAACCAGACTGAACCAGGAGCAACCCACCACTGGAGTCAGTCAATACTATCTGAGATTGACCCTTGTAGGAAAGGTCATAATTAGGGGTGGGTTCTACTTACCTTTACTACCGGTTCTGATGATGCATGAGCTTTGCGTGTGATTGGCACATACGAAGTGCATGTTCGGCGCGTGTGCACTCTTTGCCAAACACATGCTCCGCACACGCGCAGAAACCTTTTTTTGGGGGGGGAAACCTCAAAAAAAGCATTCTGTGCATGTGCAGAGCTCCGGAGCGCAGAGAACAGTAAGTACAGGTGCGCGGGTGAGCCCAGTTCCCGGTTGCAGAGAACCGGTTCAATGATGTCACAGCGTCACCACTACCGGATCGCGCGAACCGGCCCGAACCGGGAGCAACCCACCACTGGTCATAATGCACTACAAGCAGAAACACCATCCTAAGGAGATGGGATTGATTACCTTAATCCTTCTTCTCCAAAGGCTATTGTTTGATTAGTTAAGCAACTTCCTTTTGAGAATTAGATGAGCAATATCCTTTTGAGGATTAGTTGATTGTCTATATTCTTTCACAATTGGCCACTTAGTCTAACTCCCCCATGACATCCCTACCACTTAAAGTTTCATACTGTTGCGGCAGGAGGGGGCTTCTCCTGTTTCCAAATAAAGCACTGGATTGCTAATATCCACCATGGGGCCCAGGTGTGATCAAAAAGAAATAAATATGATTCTTGAGAATGATATCCTACTGAAGTTTAACTTCATTTTAAAATTTCTTTAAACTAAACAACAACAAAATCCCTACTAGCAAATGGGAAAAATTGGTAAGCATCAATGTTTTGCCTTTGGAATTGTTTTTTGCATAAAACAAGAAGTGAACAAGTATCTCAGTATTCATCGTTAATTGGTTGCAGGAGGTGTGATGACTACCAAAACAAAATGAGTACCAAACAATTTTTTCCCATAAAGAATAATGTAGTGAGTCACGAGGCAGCTGACACCAACAAGTTCTAGCTTGTGCATTGAGTACCAAATAAACAATGAGTACTAGGGCAAAAATTTCACATCAAAATCCTTTGGGTATCAAATCTGATGAGTTTCAAAGCAGTTGAATACCATGGTACCACCGTAATAGCAATTTCAGAGAAGATTATATTTCAAAGGGAGGAAATAAATACATAAATTGGGACTCTCTCCACACAAATGATCTCTGCAAGGTTTTGACTTATATTTGCAGTGTATAATTAATGACAAGAAATATTCGCGAATAGAAAGAATTGATCAATTGGTTGCACATCTTTGCCCTGTGATTCATGCAACCATCTTGTGACAAGAAACCATAAAGAAGTAAATGCCAGAAGTGGGAGCTTATTTCTGAAGATATTAATTGCCATAAAACAGTGGCTAAAACACTAAAACACAGAACATACCAGAAATAGTATTCATACTCTGTTTTCTTTTACTCATTCATTCATTTACTCTGTTTAATAACTCTCTTTCATAATTACAAAATAATGCCAAACTGAGGCACTGCACAATGAGAACCATAAACGAAACAAAATGAGAGGGATGCTTTTGACACAATTTAAGTTACCACAACTTAGGCAAGAAGAGGACAAAATGGATAACTTCTTGGGGGACTAACAAAAGCATTATGGGTCAAAATAAAATATTATTTTCCTACAAATGCAAGCTGTATAGCAGCTTAGGATTCTTTTCTGTGTTTATGAAGTATTTGATCGCACAGATTTACAGATGGATGCAGAACAGCATTTCCAGGAGGGGAAGAATAAAATCTGTGGGCGGGTGGTTTTTGTTTTGTTTTTTTTGCTCCTGTATTGTTAAGATCCATATGTGAGTTCTATTCATGGGCCTTGGAGAGAAGAAGAATGCATGAACAGCTGTATAGAGTTAGAATGACAATGCATCTATCTAGACCAGTTTTATTATTAGTTCCAGCCACTCTAACATTAAGACATCCCTCTCAATGTGAACATGTAACCAAGCCCTTGTTGTTTTTAAATGGATATTCCACAGAAGAAGAAGAAGAGGCATTTCCCTCTCATATTCTTTCGAGCCCCATGTCTCGCATGCAATCTTTTTGTCTCAAGCTAGCACTTACACTTTCTACTTATTGCAATGAACTCCTCCTTCCCATTAAACATAGAGACAACTGCAGAACAGAGCTTTTTTTTTTTTGCCTAGTTGTTAATGGTTTCACAAATTGTGGATAAATAACAATCCTGAAGAAAATATTCCCAAGGAGAGGCAATAATGAACTCATTGGATCAATTCAGTCTTCTGTAGGAGTTTAGAATCAATTATTCCTCCTCTCCTATCTGCCCATCTCCTCTTTCAATTCCTATTTTTATAATTCCCAATAGTTCAGATTCAGAAGGACAGAATTAGTGCATTCCTCCATGACGCAAGAGGCCCATCATGTGGAAATTTTATGAACCCAGAAGCATGTTCTTCTCAGTAAACAAAAACAAATGTGGCTGGTGTGGGGGGGGAACCTCTTCCTCTGAAGAGGACTCTGGAATACATATGGCTTTTACCATCTGGCACACAGCCTTAAACATAATAAACATGATAAATCTTCCCAAGTGGAATCTCTTTTATGAATGCTAATACATAAAAACACACATGCGAGAGGTTCTAGGAGGCAGCCCTTAAGCCATAGAAAATGCTTTGCATCATTTTACTGGCACCCAGAATTGGATTGTATTATGGGATGAAATGATAAAAATTGCTTTCCAGTGCACAAATTTAGATCTCTGTCACTTTGGAACCCATAAAAAGAAAAAGGAATAGATGAGGGTTGGATAGGTAATATATTGAAACTGAGGAGTCAAAAGGAGGAAAGAGGGAGTGAAAGAGGAGATGGATATAACAGTGTAGTAAAGATGAACTTCCATCATAGGTAAAAATGGGGAAAACATGAATACTCACTGTGAATGATGAAAAAGCAAGGTCTTTCTGTAAAATTAATAATTTTTCAGTTTTGATTAATATAAAGTTGAAAGAGATTAGATATCCAATTCATAATTCCCAAACAATCTAAATTATCTGCATTAAATTTACCTGACTTCAAAGAACAGTAAAGAATTTCTAGTTAAAATAATTAACCTGGTTTCAGATTATTCAGGTTATTCCATTTACTGTCTATATTCAAAATTTAAGTCAAATGTTGTGTATGTGACATGTTCACTCCTTTTGACTGAATTATTCCTCCTTTTTCCATTATACATCTAATTGCTTCTCATTCGCTCTATTAATTTGCATGAATGCATCCTAATGCATATGCTCCATGAGTCCACAAAGAAATTTGGCAATATTTTATGACATTTGTATTAGCCCTGAATTTAGAAAAAGAAGAAATTATCAGTACCTATAGATTTCATGTGTTAATGCGGGAGTATACTTTCTCAATTAGGATGAATGAAGTTATAACTGAGAATGTTTGCAAGGCATGTTTTCTAATAGCTTTACAATCTTTCACTTTTACCTGTGACAATACCATAAAACTATTTGATTCAATTGATACAGACTCCAGGATATTAAGAAGGTTACATGAGACGAATACCAAGTCTAATGACAGATGCATCGAAGTGCAAATCTGAGCTCAGAGACTTTTGGCAAGCCGGCTGAAGAATTCTGGCACCGATCAACATATCTATAACATTCTGCAAGCATAAAAAGAGATAAATATATCTCTTAAATTGTTTTTCCATGTTCTTGCACTCACACAAAAACATGTCTGTGTATGGAATAGAGTGTGTGCTTGTGTGTATATATTATGCATGTTCATTTGTGTATGTGTACTATAGAGGTGTATAGTTACAATTGCTTGTGCTAATAGACAGAAAGGATCTTTCTGTCTATTCAAAAGTGAGTCGAGATAAATGGTAACCTGCCCTAAGGAAAAATGAACAACTTAGATATTTAAATAATAGATGTTTTTGTTCAAAGTTCTATGCTGGTGTATTTTTATTCATTTTCACTACAGCCCTGTGTGAAAAAATCACTATCATGATGATTCCACTGAAGAAAAACTGAAGGTGTGCACATTTATAAATCAAGAGGCACAGAACTTTATGGCATAGGATAAACTTGGAACAGTAACTCATGCCCTGATCAACATGCAGACAGAGTACTACAATGCTCTTTACATGGGACTGCCTTTTAATCCTTCCCAGAAATTGCAACTGTTTCAGAATGTGGCAGCCTGTGCTTCAGTGGTGGGTTTCTCCCGGTTCGGTCCGGTTCGCGTGAATAGGTAGCGGTGACGCTGTGACGTCATCGAACCAGTTCTACATGTCCAGGACCTGCCCCCCCCCGCACGCCCGTACTTACCAATCCGCGCGCTGAGCGCGCGGGGTGCATTTGCACGCATGCGCAGGAAACTTTTTTTCAGGTTTTTCCATCAAAAAAAGCTTCTGCGCATGCGCGGGAGCGCCTGTTCAGCGCGTGCACGTACAAAGCACATGCATCGCTGGACATGCGCTCTGCGTGCTCTGACCACGCACAAAGCGTGTGCACCTTTAGAACCGGTAGTAGAGGTAAGTAGAACCCACCCCTGCTGTGCTTCTCTAACACTAGGCATTGGCAATATATTACTGTGCATGCATAGATTCTGCCCCTCAACTGTTTACTGGGTCATTTCCAAACACAATTTAAAGTGCTAGCGTTAATCTTTAAAAAGTCTTAATGGCTTGGCACCTGGAGTCATGTTTTCCAACCAGATTTGGCCTATCCTGTTAAAACTATGTCAGGCACATATTTCCCAAGTGTCAAAGGAGACAAAGCTAGAAGGCATGACTTTTCCATAGCAGAGCCAACATTGTGGAATGATCTTCCCACTGAAATCAGACTGGTCCCCTCCCTGATAGCTTTTAGTACATTCTCAAAAGTGGAGCTTTTTCCAAGGCTTTTCAGGAACCTTACTTGCACCTCCCATTATTCATTTTTTTCACTACTTGTTGTTTTGCATTGCAATGCAGACTGTACACTGTTTTAATTGCATTGCTATTATTTTCATTGTGACATTGTAACTGCAAGAGTCACAAGACTGCAGTCAGAAAACAATCCCATAAATAAATATGTAAAGCTGTCAGAAACACTCCACTAGTCTACTATAATCTGATTCTTACGGAAAACCCTAACAGCCTTTTGTTGTTGCTGTTCCAGGCAACCAAATTAGAACCAAAGGATGAAAATTGCAGAAAGGCAATTTTTAGCTAAAGTTCAAGTGAACCTTGTTAAACCAAGCTTTTCAATTTGGAAGAATCTGTCCTTAGAGACAGTAGCTCTCCTTTGGTGGATATATATTAATTAGAGGTTCTTAAGAATGCTGCCACTACATTCAGTATGATAAAATTCTGGGATTGAAAAAGAATATGACTATATATTTTCAAGTTCATTTCTAATTCTATAATCCCATAGTTCCCAGCTAGTCTATGCCTGCAATCCTACGTGCATCTACTTGGAGAATTAGAACTACTAAACTCAGTAAAGTTCCTCTGAACTTCATCTGATAAACTCCTAGTGTTAACGTAAAAAAAACAGTCTTAATGGCTTGGCACCTGGAGCCATCTTTTCCAACCAGATTTGGCATATCCTGTTAAACCATGTCAGGCAGATCTCCTTGCACATATTTCCCAACATAAATATGCCACTTGTTTGTGGTTGTTTGTGGATGGATGGATGGATGGATGGATGCATAGATGGATGCATAGATGGATGCATAGATGGATGATTTCCTTCTGAAATATCAATATAGCAACAAATTTAGAAGACAAATTGAATATTTCAAAACAATTTACCCCATTTCTAAAATACAATTTTGACAGCTTTTTTAACTTTAAATGAGAGGAAGAGTCATGTGCATTATTTTTATGGTCCATTGCACAGTCAGCCAGATTTTTAGACTGGATTGGGCATTTTTATCCACCTATAAAGGGTCTGGGATAGGCAGGTGTCTTATTAGATTTTATTCTATTTATCTATCTATCTATCTATCTATCTATCTATCTATCTATCTATCTATCTATCTCTCCTGTTTCCCCCAAAATAAGACATCCCCTGATAATAAGCCCAATTGGGCTTTTGAGCACATGGCAATAAGGCCAAG
>JANHFM010006793.1:309623-340241 GCA_032468115.1 Grayia smithii
GGCTCTTTTATCCCTCTGCTGCGGCTCCCTGTCACTCAAAATATGCGTCACAACTGCCAATGTGCAACACGCACTAGTATGCAATTTATTGAGCTTTTCTACCCCTGGTAGGCTAACCATGGATAAATCCAAGAAAAGAAAAGTTTCAGAAGAAAACAGATTGTTTAATTCAAGTACATATGCTAATTTTGTAGCCGCTCAAGAAATAGTTAGGCACGGGAAGGGTTTTGTGGCTCCCGGTGTTTTCTTTTCCGTGGGAAATAGGTCCAAATGGCTCTTTGAGTGTTTAAGATTGCAGACCCCTGCACTAGTCCTTCAGCTGGCAGAAAATTATGCAAACATAAATTGCTCTAGCCAACAAAAATTTCTATCCTGCCCAAGAATGGTGCTGTCATACAATGGTATTCTTATTTACTATGTGAAGGACATTAAAGGAAGTGATTGGTAAATACTTTTTTCCACTCTGACCAAATATTATCAACTGATAGGAAAAATATTACAACTATTACTTTCCTTAATGGAGAAAGGGTCCGAAGGAGGAGAAGGTAAGTTTTGACAAATGACTAGACCAGTGGGTATAGCCATTTGTCAGAATTAATTGGTTTGTGTATGTTGGTGTGTTTAAAGAGAGAACAACTCTTCTTTCAGTTCTTTTAGTCATTCAGGTTACCACCATTTCACCATAGCAATTCTCAATTAGGACTATTTTAGAATAGCACTAAATTCATTTCTCAGTGAAGCCTAAATATCAGCTTATGTCAACAGGAACTTGGACTCCTTTGAATTGAATACTGCTTCAAAAGGGTTCTCAAGCTGTGTTTAATAGCACTTCCAGAAAAACAGCTGACAAGAGAGAGAGTGAGAGAATGAGAATGAGAGTGAGAGAATGAGAATGATGTGGAAGAGAACTTCATCATGCAGTGCCATCTCCCATTCTCTACCTATGATAACTGGAATATATAGGAGGAAAGTCCAGTTTGTAAGACCTGGATATTCCCCTGTTCAAACATGTTTGTGCCACAATATATACAAGTGAGAAAAAGTGCAACATTTAAAAATATAAATATAAAACAAAGTACAAATCTGGATTTAATTCTACAATGCGTATGATGTTCTGGTCCTGAGCCTGTTTTTTTTTTTGTCTATCATGTATGGCTTTAGGAACATTTTTCGCAGCCCAATTAAATGTTTAGGATGATAGATTAAGATAAAATAAAGCAATGGTGATTTTTTGTCATCTGCATGCTTCTTTTCATCTTAACATTAGAGTCTGCCTACTTTATTGATATGTAAAGCAGAGGCATAGAAGCAGAGATGCCTGTTGCGACCTTTGGTTGTAGAAGTCAGTGAAGAAAATATATTGTATTGGCCAGTTTGTCATCTACATCAGTGAGGATATCATAGTTTATGAAGCAAGAAGTCCAGATATACCAGCACTGTATAATTTATAGTTTATTCTGCTTGAAAAATGTGACATATATGTTCATGAATGTGTATGTTGAACTCATGCCTTTAATTCAAATAATAATCTGCAATTTTTAAAATATATAATGTGTGGAGTGATCTTCAGCAAAGGAGTCTTTTCTTTCGTACTATAGCAAGAGGTTTTCTTACAGACAAGTTCACAGCAGCCAGGAAAAGAAATGTCTTAATTCATTTAAGCCACCAGTGTCAACTAACAATTATTTTGTCAGTTTTCCTAAGCACTCACATGGGAATATTTCCACAACATAGTCATTTTCTCTCAGGAAATTTGTAGCTTGGTAATAATTTAATATCCCACACTACACTAATTATTTTTATAATCAAATCCAGTCTTCCCCAACCTATTGGCCTCAGATTGGATAAGTCCCAAACCTTTCAATATGTTGTTAATGGGAATTGTAGTTCAGCAAGAACCTGGTAAAACTGATCTAACTAATCACTACTTAGTTAGCTGAAAAAAGGATTATGGCTTAGAAATATCACAATGCTAACAACATGTAAAGAATAGAATAGAATAGAATAGAATAGAATTCTTTATTGGCCAAGTGTGATTGGACACATAAGGAATTTGTCTTGATGCATACTCTCTCGGTGTACATAAAAGAAAAGATTATGAATGTCAAATGAAAGACCTGGAGAGAATACCTTCTCCATGGTGTGGCGATGGGAGGTGCCAGTCTGGATTATTCCTCGGTGTAGGAGGAATGGACTCTATGGACTGAGTTGCATATTCTGAGGTTCCGCCTCCTGGGTGACGTTCCTCAGTTTATTCAACTCAGTTGCAGCTAATGGATGCTTTTTTCCTTCGTTCCATAGCTGGGAGCTCCTAGGAATATTCCCTGGATTTTTTTTTTCTTTTGCTTCTGTTTCTTTTTATTCCTTTCCCCTTTTTAAGGTTTTTTTTTTGCCTCTTAGGAGGATTTAGAGTGCTACTAGGAAGGGCTCTCCATGGTGGCAGATCGGAGTTGGGCGGTGGCCCATTTCGGCGCCCCCCACCCTTCCCATCCCCCACAGCTGCTGTCTTGCAGGCGTTCTGGCTGGGATCCACTCGGCCAGGAGGCCTGAAGGTGAGCTGGGGGAGCTGCACTGGCCTTTTTAGGCCTCGGCACAGTGTTTTTCTTTCAAAATTCGGCTTCGCATCGAACAGCTGTTGTGCATCTTGGGTTTTTGCCACAAAAGCCTGCAGAGCCTTTTCCCGGCCATCCCAGCCTCTGGCAGGCTGGGCAGGAGGCCGGAGGAATTTCCCGGCCACGCCAGCCTCTCGCGCCTGGGCGTGGAGCTGGAGGATTGCCTGGCCATGCCAACCTTTTAAGCCTGTGCATGGAGCTGGAGGGTTTTGCCTGGCCACGCCAGCCTCTCAAGCCTGGGCGTGGAGCCAGAGGATTTGCCTGGCCACACCAGTCTTTCAAGCCTGGGCATGGGGCCAGAAGGGCCTGGAATTTGTGGGCGCTGGTAGTGCCGAAGGGGCAGAGCCGCTAGACCGTGCTAGCCTTGCCAAGCCTGATGTAGTCATTTCAATAGGTTTTGGGGATAGTGCAATTATTTTTGTTTGTTTGTCCCTCCTTTTTTCCCACACTTCCCCTTGCGGCAGTAAGTCCGGGCAGCCTTGTTCCCCCGGCAATTCAGGTCTGCCCAGGTGGCTGGTTTGGCTCTCTGCGTGGCTGATGGGAGCCCTGGACAGTTACCAGCCACTTGTTTTCGCCTGTGGGTGCATTTGGCGGCCTACTTTGGCTAGGCTACAGTGATTCATCATATAGCCTCATCTCAACAGCAGCAGTTGGCGGTGGCCATTTTGTTATCCTGGATTCAGGCCTGTATATTTGTTATGTCCTATTCCCTTCTTTATTGGGGGTTTAGGCTTTGACTGATTGCGATCTTTGTCTCCTTTGCAGGAGCTTCAGCCCTACTTCCTGTGCTGCCTCTGCTGGAACTGGCCCTTTTGGAATTATTTTAAGGCGAGGCCTGCTTCATTGATTTGTCCAGCCTTTTACGATCAGCTATAAGGGAGGCCAGAGGCAGACAGGATCTTCTGCAGAAGGATCCTGATTTCCCCAGCCTGATAGATATGGCGGAGTGGCAACTCAGGCCAGGACTTTGCCAAGGCCTCAGTTGGGATGAACGAGCAGTTTCTGCTCTCACCCAGCTTTTAGATTGGCAGCTAGTAGCTACACTGTCTTCTCTGGTCAACTAGGGGCAGCAGTTATTTCACATCAGCTGTTTCCCAGGCCTGATTTCCTGGGGCGTTGGGGACTTTCAGGCACGTCCTGGCCCCTTAGGCGCAGACACAGGCTCCTGAAGCGTCCTTCACCCTGGCAGCAGCGGGCCCCGCCAGGCGGAACTGTGGAACCATGAGGTTCCTCAGGTTTTTTTGAGATATTGGAGAACCTAGGCAGGGAAGCAGTTATGCCAAGGCCTTTCGGGGTCACATGCTCAGGTGGTGTATTACGAGGACCCTGAGTCTCCTGCCCTTTCCGAACTGTAATCCAGTATAGGGATTACCAAACTGAAGGGAATTTGTCTGATTAGGAACAAGAATCCCTGGGTAGACCAGCCTTACAGGCCTTGTTCATTCAGCCCTCCTCAAGCCACTGAGCCTTAAGGCACAGGCCACCGCTCAGCTGGAAAAGGACTCTAAGGCTTTAGAGCCTTCAGCTGGGGGTAGTGATCTGGATGGTTTCCTGTTCACTAAGGTGACAGTGGCGGAGGACACATTTCCCCTCCCAAGGAGGGTTGGAGCAGATCCGGCACCAGTGAGCCTTCAGCCGCGACAGTTCAAATCTCCGGACCAGGAAATCCACCTTTTTGTGGTTGCTTTTGGCCTGCTCAATTTAATTGAAGGTTAATAAGGTGGACCCTCCGGTAACTGCATTGACATCTTCCTCCATTCTACTGTCTGGTGCGGAGGATGCCTTAAATGCAGAGGAAAGATGGAAGAGGAAAGCTCTCTGCCGGGATTTGCCTTGCAGATTTCTGGGCCATGAGGGCGACGGTGGCATCGTTTCACAAGAGCATCTGTGCAATGGCCATCAGCTGCATCGCATTTGGCACCCAAAGATGGGCGGGCACACCTGCACCTGTCCAAGGTTTAGCGGTACCTGCATTCACTGCTGGTGCTAGGTTGGCTTCCGCCAAGTTCTCCGCAAGGGCCATGGCATTGGCGTCACAGTGCAACATCTGTGAAAGCAACGCCATTGACGCACGGATGCCAAAATGCAAGTGGAATCTTGCTTCAGTGCCCTGGATGGCAGTTGCTTCTTGGGCCAGTCTCTGTTCCCTTTGTTGGTGGAGACCAGGGGCAAATGGGAGGCCTTTCCTTCCCATGGCAGGCGGGCCGATTTCGCCCAGCACCATATCACAGGCGGCTCTCCTTCAGGCAGGGGAGGGGGGCTGAGGCAGGCTTTTCCCGTCAGCAGTGGCCCTTCCTCTCCCGGGCTGGTCCCAACTCAAGAAACCTGTCTTTGGCCGCAGAGGTAATATGCCACAGGAGCCAGCCCTTCAGGGGCTACAGTGGCAGGGAAGCCCACCACACTACGTGATCCTGGGTCTCAGATCTCTTTGGTGACAGGTTAAGCCAGTCCGTGGACTGCTGGGATGAGTGACCAGGAGACATATGGTCAGGGAGACATTCATGCAGGGCTCAGAGAAGGAGAAAGGAGTTCCTTTCTTCTCCTCTGAGGCTTTCTTCCGCTGTCCATTTTCAGCTGACCTGGTTAAACGGGGACTCATGGAGACAGCTCTCCAGAATTGGCTGGATTTTTGGGCCATTAAGCTAGTTCCGCCAGAACAGAGGGGGGCGAGGGTCTCAATGAATAGTTGGGTACTGGAGGTTCAGGATGCACCACCTGCATTCCCTCTTAGCGAGGATCTGGGAGGGGGATTTTAGCATCCGTGGATCTCATGGAGACATACCTACCCACTTGCCCAGACCATCGTCAATACCTGAGGTCAAATACATGGCGCTGCTGTTAAGAGTTTGTTTTGCCCCGAGCAACCAACAAGTTTGTTTTCTGTCCCAGCAGGTCAATCCCTATCAGGATCCATTGTTCCCTGGATGGCCTGCTTATCCAAGGGTCATCCCAGCAGCTGGCAGATTGGGACTTGGAGACAGCAATTGTCCAATTGTGTCCAATTGCTTGGACATAGCAATTGAGGCCCTGAGAGACCATGGATTTTCTGTAAACTTGCAGAAGTGTTACTTGGTCCTGTCCGCACAACTGGTCCACCGGGGGGGCCTTGGTCAGCATTCAGGCAGGGCAGGTCCTTTGGTCCCAGGACCATCAGGTGAGCAT
The DNA here is from genome assembly GCA_032468115.1 of Grayia smithii. Lineage (NCBI taxonomy): Eukaryota > Metazoa > Chordata > Lepidosauria > Squamata > Grayiidae > Grayia > Grayia smithii. Next base: position 315,398 of record JANHFM010006793.1, read on the forward strand.
CCATGACTTGGTCTGACTTATCTGGCAGACGCCACTGGTCCCAGTGGCTCAACTATCCCTGCTGTTCGGAAAGATGTTTTCCTGCCTGGCCCATGGGCAAGGCTCCACACCGGACCACCCCAGTGACTCCTGCTCCCATTTCAGAGAGTGGGCACCTGGGTCCTGGCAGTTCGGGTGTAAGTGCCACAAGTGGTGCTTCATTCGTTACCTGGATGGGGATCAGGAGCCATAAGACGGGGTGGTTCTTTCAGGGAGCCTTGCTGGATGCTCATCGGATGCCAGCCTCTCTGGCGGAGGGGACAGGACATTGTGGTTCCCTGATGGCCCAGGGACTGTGGTTGCAACGGGTGCTCCGGCGGCGAATCAACTGGTTGGAGCTGAGGGCGGCTTGTCTGGCTTTGCAGGCATTTCAGCCACTGGAGAGGTGCACCATGTTCTCCTTTTCACAGACAACATCACTAAGAAGGCCATATCAGCCGGCAAGTGGGGGACTCGATCTAGATCACTCATGCTGGTGGCGGACGCCCTCTGCCGTTGGGCGGAGGCCCATTTTTGTCTCCGACTGCAGATTCACCAGGATGGCATACATCCGTGCATGAAGAGAACCGGTAGTAAAGGTAAGTAGAACCCATCCCTGGAGTAATATCACCAGGGAGGTGGAACCTTAGAATATTCAACTCACTCCACAGAGCTACACCGAGGAATAACCCAGACTGGCACCTCCCATCGCACCCCATGAGAAAGGGCATATCACGGTAGGACCAATGCTCCTTCTATTGGCTGTATTGTAAATAGATAAGGAAATTTACCGCTATAACATCATTATTCAGAAATGCAGTGAAACATAATTAACTTTCCAGAGTTGTGACATATATAATTCTTGTCAGGTTGATGCTTTCTGTATGTAAGTAGGAGGTAAGTATGTTAAATAATTCTGTATTTATAGAATTGTACATAGTTCATTATTTTGTAGTACTGCACATCATCATGAATGATATGTTTAGCACAGTTAGTTTTAAGATTTCTAATTTTATCTTCAGCAAAACTGGAACTATATTAGGACATTTAGCAGTTCTTTCCATCTCTGACTACTGGAGAGATCCAGTTTGGTGCAATACAAATAGTCCTCAATGTACGACCACAATTGAGCCCACAATTTATGTTACTAAGTGAGAAATTTGTTAAGTGAGTTTTGCCCCATTTTACGACTTCTCTTGCCCCATTTGTTAAATGGATCACTGCAGTTAAATTAATAACATAGTTGTTTAGTGAATCTAGCTTCCCCATTGACTTTGCTCATCAGAAGATCGCAAAATATGATCACATGACCCCAGGAAACTGCAACTGTCATAAATATGAACCAGTTGTCAAGCATCTGAATGTAAATCACGTAAACATGAGGATGCTACAACAGTCATTAAGTGTGAAAAATGGTCATAAATCACTTTTTTCAGTGCCGTTGTAACTTTGAATGGTCACTAAATAAACTATTGTAAGTCGAAGATTGCCTGTAGTTAAGGTGCTGTTCAGTATTAGAAAACTACCAATCCTCCTTTAGGCACAGAAGCCAACTGGATTACTTTGGGTTGGTCACTTAGCCTAACCCACCTCTTATTATTGTGGGAAAAACAGAAAGCAGAAAGATTATGTACTCCACTTTGAATTGCACCAAATAAAGGTGAAATATAAATTAGATAAATGAATGAATATTGCTGAGACTCTTGGGAATTACATCCAAGAGTTCACAAATTTTATTGTAGTTGTATAAGCACTAACATTGCTGTGAAATAGAACTCTCACGAGGAAGTAAAAACAGAACTTTGCAATATTTAGAAAACAAAAAATTAGTGCTCTGTAATTCTTTATCTTTTAAGGGAGAAGACTTGGCGATGGCATTTTCCAAATTTCAGTTTTGTGACTTTTTGCCACCGTAAAGAAACCCTGAAAATTTGTATCTTTTATATATAAAACAACTATGCAAAATATGTGCACTAATTATCTTACACTCAGCAGCAGCCTTCTCTTTCCTGCATTTAGTCCATGGTTCTGCTTTTATTTCCTATCCTTGTTTTCTGTCCAAATATATGCATGGATACAAGTATGTGTGGTCAGGTTTCTAACTTAGTCATAACAGAGCAAATGTGATGAACCTGGAATAACTGAACCTTGCTCATTTTAGTGGTAACTGACCCTTTCCTGCTCTGCAATATGTTAGATTGGCTGAAATATTGGAGATAATCAGCTTCCTGACAGAGAGAGAAGCATCCTTTTTATGTAATAATAGGAGGAAATTTAAGCAATCTGAGTATGGTGGGAATCAATGTCTAACTTGTTTGGAAGCCTTCATATTGGAAAAGGCTTACTTAATGAAATGATTCCAGTAGTGTTGCATATATTGGACAGTGACAGTGAAAACAATGACAATATCTAGTGTTAAAGCAGTATTTGTATAACAATACAATTTAAAAAAACCTCTAGTAGGGATGTATGCTTGGAAAATAGGATATATGTAACCATAGGCTTAATAGCAGGGGTGGGTTCTACCCACCTTCGCTACCGGTTCTCTTCGTGTGCGCGCGTGCATGTGCACGCAAAATTTCACGCATGCGCAGAAATTTTTTTCTGATTTTTTTCCCGAAAAAGCACTCTGCGCATGCGCAGAACACTAATTTCGGCGATTTTGCAAAAAAAAGGTAAGTTTGGCTGCACAGGTGGGCCCAGTTCCGGGATGCAGCGAACCGGTTCGGTGACGTCACAGCGTCACCGCTACCTATTCGGCGAACCGGACCGAACCGGGGGCAACCCACCACTGCTTAATAGGCTTTGTTATTAAAGCCATAAAATTATGGTGCAATCCTTAAGTTGGCTGTGGTGTAGTATAGTGGTGCTAGTTCCTGAGCAGTTGATTTGTTCGTGCAGTAGTTGATTGGCAATGCATAGGTGTAAGGGGGAACGTGTAATTTTTAAAACTTTGCCTTTTTTAGCTATATCACAAATGTTTTGGATGAAGATGGTGCTGTGGATATAGCCTAACTGGATTTTAGCAAAGAATTTGATACTTTTCCACATAAGATCCTAATGTGTTAATGTCTGGATAGAAATCAGTTACAAGTGGTGTACCACAAGTCTTAGATCTTGTTCTATTCAGTGTGTTTGTAAGTGGTATAATAGAATAATTGCTAGATAAGGATTGTCTTTTTGCTGATAATACAGAAGTATGTAATAGAGTGAATACTTTCTTGGGAATATTCGTAACATGGAAAGCGATTCAGCATTACTGGAAAATTGGTCAAAAATGTGGAAACTAGTTTAATGTAAGATTAAGGAAAAATAATCCTCTGGCAGGGTTCAGTATTGGAAATACGGTGTTAGAGAGAACAACAATAAAAAATGATTTAGGTGTGCATATAGCAGATGACTGCAAAATAAGTAAAAAGTGTGCCCAGGCAGCTGTGAAGCAAACAAAATTCTGGGATACATAACTAGAGAGATTACCAGCAGAAAAAGGAGATCCTTATTCCACTATGTAGGGCTTTAGTCAGACTCCATTTGAAGAACTGGATCCAGTTCTAGATCTCACTTAAAAAATGATATTGATAAGATTGAGTGTGTCCAGAGACTGGCATCAAAAATGGTCCAAGGTCTGCGAGACAAAAGATAACAGCAAAGATTGGAAGAACTGAATATGTACAACCTGGAGGACATGAGTGACATGATTGAAACCATTAAATATATTAAAGAGTATGAATAAGGCTCTAGAAGGCAGCATTTTCATTATTAAGCAAAAATAAAAAAACACAAGGGCTTAATCTCAAACTGACAGGAAGGAAGTTCAGAAGTAGTGTCAGAAAGTATTACTTCACAGAAAGAGTAGTGGAAACTTGGAGCCAACTTCCAGCAGAGAGTATGGATCAATCATCAGTAACTGAATTTAAATATGCTTGGGATAAACACTTGTCCATCATCTGAAAAAAATACAAAAATAAAATAAATAATAATAATTTAAAAACTCAAAGGGCAGACTCGTGTTTTTCTGCTGTCAGTTTTCCATTCACACACACACACACACACTTTCTATTTTTATATTTGTCTGAATGTAAATCCCATCTGAGATATCATAATTTTTACTTTCCTATCTCCTATATTAATAAAACAGTTGTCCAGCATGTACAAATTAACCAGTTAGCTTTCATTTATTGTTTTCTTAATATGTTCCGAACTGTCCAAGTTTATGGAGTGGAATCTGATTATCATACTTAGAATTTATACTTGTAATAAAAAGAAATTAAGTTAATCATATTGTTTAAAGTCCTTTCAATTCTAAGCAGTAAACTTGGCAATTTTAAGAGGTGTGGATTTCAACTCCCAGAATTCCCTAGCCAGCATATTTTTTTGCTGTAAATAAAATAGGCCATTGTGTCCAGAATGGATTTTGGATTCTCATTCTGTCATATATGCTAGTGGCTAGACTAAACAACTTTACATTTCTCTTTCAGAAGTAAGCAGTGTTCAATTCAGTGGGATTTATTACATGGTTAATACATAGGATTATAGGCAAAGAGTAGTTAACATAGATAGTTTTCTGTACTCCAGAAAGAAAAATTTTAGTAGCATAGCATCTTATTAATTGAACATTAGGAGAAGGGGATATTGTTTTCACAGTTTAAAGAGCATGAAGGAGTTTAGAGAGAGGGAAAATTGAAATTTTATATAAAGTTTATTTATCAAGCATAATCCTGCTTCATTATTATGGTATTGAATTAAGAGTACAAAGCTTTCAAATTTTTAATACTTATAAAGGTCATTTACAGCTTGGGGAAGGAATTGTTGAAATTTATACTCATTGACTTTATAGCAAGAACAATAAATAAAGGAAGGGTTTACTTTATGGACTTAAAACATATTTTTTAATTTTTTTATTTTTCTGAGAAAGAGAAAAAACGAAAACCTCTTTGGGTGAGTGGCAAATCTCTCTCTTTTAAAAAAAAAAAAAGTCTCATATGACCTGATATGAGTAATTGATTATGCTTAGTATCTGAGTTGCTGCTAGTATTTCTGTGAAATATATCTGGGTCCTTCACTTGTGTATTAAGCTATTTCCTTTACATCATCTTAACAAAGAATTAAATTCTCATAAGTTGCATATTGTAGTGTCTACCTTTAAAGTGTTGGCAAGAATCCAGGTTTTGGTATCTTTCAATTATATAGAATGGCTATGCAATTGGTGATTTTTAAATTTTTGTGCATATAATATTTTTTTTATTAAAGTTTTGCTTAAATTAGAGCTGCTCTTCAACCTAAAGCAGGAACTGTGCGTGGTTACTTTATTTACAGGATTCAGCTTTGAAAACTCATTACTTAAAATCATATGCATTAGTTATCATCAAATCAGATTATAAAAAGCCTGTATGAACCCTCATAAACCAAATAATTGAGATGTAACACTGTCTGAACTTTGTATAGATGCAGAATTTAATAGAAGAAAATTTCATGTTCATGTTTTGAAACTGGACCAAAAACATCTGGAACATTAAGTTTCTTCAAAGTACAGTTAATGTTTGATTCTGCTGTTTTAATTGATTCTATTACTAAAATCTTCTTTCTTTTCCCCATACATTAGTGTAATACACTAAAATTAAACAGATGTCATCTGTAAGTTTTCTCACTGTCCATTTATATACTTGAAAGAACCATAGATTTCTACTTCAGAAACTTTCAGCCTTTGAAAAATTGCTTAATACTGTACTTACCTAAAAGAAACATACCCCTACATTTAGAATAACTGTAATACTGCCCATTCAGAATGAAGGCTATACAGAAATAATTTATTGTTAATGATGTCATTGACTTTGCATAATGACTTAAAATCTATCAGGAATATTTATTTTCATGCATGGTTAGTAAGGTACCAAATCACAAAAAGTTCTGTAGCTTAATTTTAGGGTCAGTTTGAAACTACTCTTCTTTCAGTTTATTTTATTTTCCCAATAGGAATAGGTAGAAGCAAAGTTTAAAATCTGAACAGATATTTTGGAGTTCATTGGCAAATTTCCATCCTTTTGTGTCACTGCAATTTTCTGTTCCATTACACTATACTCCCGTTCCAATGCAACTGAAGAAAACTCTTCATCCTTTCATGACTTGCAACATCAGCATAAATATCTGTATATAAATGTGAAACAACCTGAAGTTTTCAAGTGGTTTATTGGGGGAATGTCCCTCAGTTTTCTTTTAGGTAGAGGATCTAAATTTAATAGCAAGCATCCCATTGTTAATGTAACAATATAATGTATTATAAATGTAGAACTTGTTAACTATTCTTCATATTGTTAAATATAGATTTGTGGTAGTATTGCAGTTAAAATAGTTATTTTCAGTAATTATATGTCTTCCAAAATATATTTTTTTTTAAAAAAAGTAGCTTTCAATGCCCTGATTTAATCAAAATATATGCTCGCCTAGAATTGAATAATCCTTTATTTAGCTTCTCTTCAGGGTTCTGTGGTACTTTCCTTCATTCCGCCAATTCTTTTTTTTTTTTTTAATTTTCATGAAATATTTAAAGTTAAAATGAAGTTATTCAAAATTGTTTCTGTCACTGATTAACTTCTTCAATTTTTTTCCATGAAATATTTTTTTAACATGTAGACTTGCCATTTTGTACAGGAGTGTTGAACAAAAAATATTGGCAAGAATATTTTAAACTACATCCAATTTTTCTATATAAAGTAAATTTGAAGCAGAATGCTTAACACTGATTCAAATGTGTTTGCTACTTACAGATTATATGGCTAGTCTATTCCGTTTTCCACAAGAGTAGAAATATTCTTGATGGATAAAGATAATTACTTTGAGTGGTGCCTAATTTTTATATAAAGATGGGGTCTAGAGTCCTTGTAACTTAAATCTGATGAATTCAATGCACATTCTAGATGACTTGAGAAGGACTCATCTCTATAAATCTTGTATTTTGATCATCTTTTTTATTGGGAAATGTTTCAGAGTTTGCCTTTGAACAGAAGCACTTTTGCTTCACAGCTGTCTCTTGCCTAGGTTGAAGCAAATATATTGCAGTTGATCTTCACAGACTGGGTATGAGATGTTCTTCTCTAGATTATACTACTAAGATTTTTACAACTGAAGAAATAGGTAGGTAGAAACCACCTAATCTGATTTTTTTTACATGCGCTTAAATGAGATTCTTGGAGTGGCTGTATACAGAGTTTATTGTGACTTATGCTAGTTACTTTTTAAAAAGAAAACTTGTACAGAAAATGTATCTTAGCACAGATATATAAATGAATAGGTATATCTATGATATATAATCTCAGTGTTGTAGTTGGAAGGTTATTATTGTATATTCATATAGGGACGTTATGGCTCTTCTTCCTTCTGATGATACTTAACTATTATGTGTGATCCTTGGGCAACAGTTGTGCTATTTGGGAGGAGTTCTTTTCTGTTGTAAAATTCTAATTTCGATTATGGTATGAAATTGATAAATAGATGGAATTGTTACATAAACAATTTAACCTCTTCTCTAAGAATCTACAACTTTTCTTTAACAAACTTATTTAATAGGCTGAGGTGAATTTTAGTGAGATTTTTGTATCGTACTCGTTTCCAAAGAAATCTTTTAACTGATGTGGAAGAGGGCAAGGTGATACCCTGTGATGTTCTTGATTGACAATTCTTTTGCTTCCTGGTAGGTGGAGCCATTACGCTTAGTATAAGGACTCAGTTGTAGGCTGAAGGAAGAGGAAGACTACTGTTAAAAGAACTGCTGGTAAGTTTACCTTTCTTTGGTACAGATGTTACAAAAGATGGTACAGAGGACTTACCTCATGTCAGAACTGAAGACTCCTTACTAAGATCTTTCAGGATTCATGCAGTAGAAGTAATAGTAATGACTTGTATCAACATTCTAAATAGTCTATAGAGTCTTTGATACACTTCTTAGAGAATATATGGGGAGGCTTTGGAGATTTGTGAGGTTTACCAGTCACTTGTATTTTACATGAAGGTGCAGGTTGAAGTACTTGCCTGCTTCATCTTTTGGTTAATAGGAACTATGATGTAGTTAGAGACAGATCTTGAGGAGAGAGAAAGAGAGAGACCAATTGTGTTTCTGTCCATATTTTTTGGTGTGAACATCGTGTACAATAAAATAATTTTGTATTTAGATTACCAATAATATCTCTTGCATTTCTGCTTGTAGAGTGATATGATTGTTTCAGCACTAAATATTGGTTCTATTTCCAAAGTGATTTGAATCTAATCTGTCCACCTTCCCTTTAAAATGTGTCCTATTGGGCAACCTGTGATTTGCCCTGTAAGTCAATTCCTTGATTGACAACCACATTCATTTCTTCATTTTCTCTAATCAACTCCTTACTTGCACTGAATTTATCAGCATAGTGTGGCATTATAGGCCTGTTAGTGGCAGAGACTGATTCTCTTCCTTCCACTAATACCTGTCCTTTCTGTATTGCTTTTAGTTGACAGTATGGCACAATAGTATCAATTGTGTTTGTGAGTAATACCCTTTAATACACTAAAACAAGTGAAATCTGTATTCATTTGATTTTTTTTCTTAATGTTCAAATTGGTTGAACTGCATCGAAAAACAGCCTAATGTGAATAGTGTGTTACGATAACATTGAACTGGTATGCAGTAACCTAAGAATTGTAAAAATAAATGGAAGTTGCCTACATTCAGTTTGAAAAAAAAGCATAGTTGGCTCTGTCAGTTATATTGTACCTTGGTATGAAAGAGAAGGAAGACTTGGAAAGTTTTGGAAGATGTCTTAGCTGTGATATAACTTCCATTCCATTTTTAAAGGATTACTTAGTACTACTAGTACTAGTAGTACAGTACTATTATACTGTATTGTGGAATACAGTATAATCAGTAATATTGGTTCCAAATGTATAAGAAAACATATTGTGATAGAGCAGATTCTAAATATTGTTGGATCTATCTTGAAGAAAAACTTTCAAAAAGTTATATGGAAATGGCTTAGAAATATTAAGATTTCCTAGAACTAATGTCATGTTTAAAATGAAAAATCTGTGCTTTCATAAAGATTTACTGGTTTTTCCAGCTGTGATTCTGGACTCATTTGAAGCCATGTCTGCACTGACAAATAAAATGGTTATATCTCTAATATCTATCCTTAATTCAGCTGATAAACTTTTCAGAAAAACTCAGTACAAATGTGTAAATGATCAGATTATTTGATATTTCTCCATCAGTATGTCATCAGATTTTTAACTGATTTGTTATAGCTTTCTCATTTATTAAATACAACTAATGCAATACAATTAAAATCTCTCATATCAGATACTGCAGCTGTCCATATCTCGATTGTAGACAAATATATTTGAGAACCATGACTTTTATACAGGTACCTATGTAATATTTCAGAGTGTAGACTTTATTGCCTTTGCTGCTTTAGAGGTGTAGAGACAATCAGATAGTGTTTGGAAGATGGAATATAGTGGAAGATTGAAAATGCTGACCTTGGTACATATATTTAATTTAATCTGCCAGCCCTGCAGCAGGAAATGGGTCCTGGAGTCATTGTGGTTGGTTCTGTGAGATTGTCAGCATATTATGCAGCTGCTGTTAAAAAAAAAAAAGACAAACTCAATCCTTGGGGGGAAAATGTTTATGTAGCAAGCCTTTATATGAACTTATACCTGGAGTATCATATATATAGTTCAGTGGACTTAAAACACTATATTGAAAATCTGGTAAAGTTCAGAAATGGCACGCAGAATATCTACTGGATAAACACATTTTTTTTAAATGAAGAAAGACTCCCACTTTCTGTCTTATGATGTTGATACATTTTCAGTGGCATCTCTGCTGCCTCCTTAGCTGTCCTTCATAGATGTCTGGGGATTAGGTCATCCCTGCAGTGCTCCTTTAGTAAAGGCATATGTGCTGTTAGGGCTCCTTTGGTGCCTACCACTCTATTTTCTTTTAATGCATTTTTGAATGCCTTAAGAATTTATACAGGTACATTAAAAATAACAGAGGAGATTTAAAAAAAAAAAAACCTGCACTGTGACAAAAGGTAGAACAAATAGGATGACTCTGAGTAGTGAAAATAGAAGCAGATAAGTATTATATATGTTTAGAAACTGTATATGTATTTCTTTTTATTGTTTTTAGAAAATCTTCAATGACAAATGAAATAATAGAAAATAAATTGGAGGCTGATACAAATAAAAAGTTAAGAATCACTTGCCGTACTAAATGAATTCACCTTTTTGGACTCAGATTAATTTTATTCTAAAGTCCTGAAGAATTCTGGTGTATAATTTTTCAGAGTTAGTGGCAATAGATGAAAGACTACAAATGTGCAGTTCAGTAATGTGGACAAATATTTTTCCCTTCAAAAGAGTTAAGCAGAGGATGCAGCCAACTGTCAACAAATGACTAGTTTTCTGTGCTTAAAATGGAGCTGATCCAGTTAGCTTCCTAATTAAACTGTTAACTACAGGTAGTTCTTGACTTACAACAGTTCATTTAGTGACCATCCGAAGTTACAACGGCACAAGAAAAATGTGACTTATGACTATTTTTTACACTTATGACCATTGCATCATGCATTCCCATGATCTCATGATATACATATGGATGCTTGACAACCAGTTCATATTATGACAATCACATGATTGCAGTGTCCCGGAATCATATGATCCTTTTTGTAACCTTCTGACAAGCAAAGTCAATGGAGAAGCCAGATTCACTTAACAACCATGTTACTGATTTAACAACAAATGTGGCAAGAAAAGTCGTACAATGGGGCAAAACTCACTTAACACATTTCTCACTTAGCAACATAAATTTTGGGCTCAGTTGTGGTTGTAAGTAGAAGACTACCTGTAATAGTATTGCTATATTAATACTATTAGGCAACAATAAATTGCAGTGATAAGTTGGCTAAAATGAGGAAAACTAATCCAAGATAAGTAACCTACATAAGGGCTGGGAAAAAATGTAACTATCCTGATATACCCTTCTACAAATGGAAAATTAAAGATCAAAAGCATCCAGTATTATTGTACATTAATTATCTGTACTTGATTTATTCTGGTTAGTATGCTCCTTGTTACTGATGTGGTGTGCTTTATAGTTTATTAGGGCAGCAGAGTCAAACTTTCAGACTTAGTAAATGTTGAAAACGTGGTATTATCACTATATAGTCTTTCAAAAGACTTAGTATTGGAGTTCTTTGAGAATTTGCCTTCTGTTTTCCCTCACTTCGCATAGTTACAGAGAGGAAGAAATCGTTTGCTTTCAAGTAAGATTGTTTGAGGGAATTTAAACTAAATATGTACTGTTTTTGCAGTTAAATATATGGAAAAACAAAATTAAATGTATTCTAGGATGAACATGCATTGATCAAATTCTCAGATTTGAAATGTTGTATGTGGTTCTCTAATTGATTCAAGATTATTAGAAGTGGGTGTACTGAATTATCATAACTAGTAACAAAATACATGCAAACTAAAAACAAGGAAAGCATATACAAACAAATTGAATGAAAAATATGAAGGTTTAAAATTCACATGATGGCAAAGCTATGTTGTGCAAAAGATACTGGTACAATTCTGATTTTGTATTTTAAATGTTTTGAAAACATCAGTTCAAAGTACTGTTAATATGTTGTTTATGTCAGGTTTAACTTAATTTACATCCAGCTTGCAATATATATCCAGCATCATTTTGCTACTTATTAAGTAATTTATTTCCTTACTTTAAGCGATGCTTTAATGCCACTCCTGAGAACCATTTCTAACTTCACCCTTTTGGTAACTATTATAGATATGCAATTTCATATGTGTGTTGTTATATGTTTGTGAGAGAGGAAGTTCTCTCCATGCTTGGAACTTAGCACCCTAATCTTTCATGCAAGTTTGTTTAGTTTATACTTTAATAAAAAATACATACATAAAAAGTTTTTCCAGTTAGAGAATTTAATATATACCTTACTAGAAATACCCTTTAGAAATGTACAAGGAGGACAGGAAATTTGCAATGTAAATTATTCCTGTTTGGCATTCTGGTTAACCAGCTGTACCTTTATTCAGAATATTCATTCCTTCTTTTACCACCTACCATTTTTAGTTTCTTTCATCAGTTCCATCCCCCAAAACTCTGGCTTCTGTGATTATTCTTAATGCTCATTCATTATTACTTTTTTGTTGTTTTGTGTGAGATATCTTCTCAGTTTTTTTCCCCGCTAGAAGCTTGTTGTATTTCAGCAAACGTTGGCTGTTCCAAGCTTACTTCTAACCTCTTGCATTTCAATAGGCTATGTTATCTATGGAGATTGCCAGTGTTCTGAAAAAAAAAAAAGAATTCAATTTTATGAGGCCAGGAATGTTATTTTCTAGACATGAATCAGAAGTATCTATTTCAGTAGACAGTAACTATGAGGACTGGCAACACTACCAAAAAGTCATGAAAAATAGTAGATCCAAGAATGCTACATGGATAGATGCCGAAATGCCTGGAAAAATAAAAACAGAAACCAAGTCTTCAGATCAGGGCTGCTTGTATAATCGCTTACTCTTAAAACTCCTAATGTGAAATCAATCCTTAACCGTAATAAGGAACTGGAAGGTTAATTTGGCAACCTTCAGTTGGTGAGTCTTTTCTTGTAGTTTTAATTTAGCTTAACTAAGAAAGCTAACTGATGGATTTCCTGGCTTCATTTCCCGACCGCCACTACCACCCTACACACATGTTTACCATCCGGGCTACTGGTGATGGACAAACTACCAACAGTCACTGTAGATTAGAACTTTAAATGGTTGGTGCCAAGGACCAGTCTGTCTTACAGCCAAAACCAAAATGGCCATGAAGAGCAGTACCAAGGACATGGGAAGGAAAAGGAGGTAACATGCCTGCAGCAGCCTAAAATAGCCAACAGAAGTGGGCAGATCATAACCTCTTCAGGCATCATCAACATGAGAGATATTTTTTTAACTTATGCTCAGTTGTGTCCAGTTCTCAGAGACTGCCTGGACTAATCCTTGCAGTTTCTTGGCAAGGTTTTTTGGAAGTGGTTTGCTATTGCCTCCTTCTTAGGGCTGAGAGAAAGAGGGAATGATTGGTCCAAGGCAGAATCTTATCGGACTTTACAATATGACCTTACTGGTCACCTATGTCTTCTTAAACATGTGAACTTTTTCTGACTTTGAACTTAGTTCTCTTTTGTGTTGTATGTTTGCCATTTTTTCAGCAAGAAAAATTATATTAGAATCTTTTATCACAAGTGTATGTGTCTGAAATGATTTCATACCTGTTTATGAAATAGATGAGTCTATTAATGTTGATATTTAATTTTAGTCAATTATTGTAACTTACAAGAAAACATTTGCAATTCATAAGTGTGAGTTAAATCGAATATAGTGCCTTATGGGCAGTAATTAAGGTTATAATTTTATTACTTTATAACTTAATTACCAATACAAACAGATTTAATATAAAATAATACACTAGTTGAGCATTTTCATAAGTAAATACAGGTAGTTCTTGACTTGTAACAGTTCATTCAATGACTGTTCAAAGTTGCAACAAAACTGAAAACGTGACTTATGACATTTTTCATCCTTACAACCATTGTGACATCCCCCATGGTCATGTGATCAAAATTCAGAATGCTTGGCAATTGACTCATGTCTATGATGGTTGCAGTGCCTCAGGATCATGTGGCCCCCTTCTGTGACCTGACAAGCAAAGTCAATGGGGAAGCCAGATACACTTAACCACATTACTAACTTAACAACTGCAGTGATTCACTTCACAACTATGGCAACAGAGGTCAGAAAATGGGGCAAAATTCAGTTAACAAATGTCTCACCAACAGAAATATTGGGCTCAGTTGTGGTCATAAGTCAAGGACTATCTGTAATAAATCAAAAAAGAGTGACACAATAAACCCAATAAAAAGTTATGGTAATCTCACATTTCTTTTTAGCCAATGGTTATATATTTTTAACTGGGAAAGGTAAGACATTTCTGTCATTCTCTCAGAACATTTTAGAGGGATTCATTCAAAATAGGTGCTTGACTATAAGATGAATAGAAATCCTCAAGCTTAATAGAGCATTGTTAAGCTAAATTCCATTTCACTTTGGAAATCCTTTTGAATCTTCTGTCTCATATAAAAACAGACCTGAATATGCTGCATACCTTACCTATTCAGCAACATTTATATTGCAAACCTTCTATATAAATATGTCCTTTAGGAATTCTGTAATTGGAAGTGGTCCTGCATCTTTGTTAGTAACATGCTTAGTAATATTGATTTGCTCAGAACATCTACACTGTCACATGCTTCCTGAGCATAGCTTTCTGAATATGTAGATACAACGGGTTAGATATATTAAGTAGATTTACATATGTGCTCACAGTAATCCATACATCTATGTGGTGAGGAAGCTTTCTACATCCTGCTGTCCTTCAATCATATTGAAGTACAACAATCCACAACAATCAAGTTGTGGATCATTATGGCGAATGGCCATGCTTTCATGTAATTCAGGAAATTGTAATCCAACACATATGGAGTACATCAATTAGTAAAAGGTTGCCAAAACTTTTTATGTTAAATCAGACAGATCCCTTCAAACTATTGATATTTTACATTTCTGGCATTGTCTAATTTAAATACCCATTGAGACAATCCTCTTACTCTATCACAGCAAGAAAAGCGAACTTTGTAGGGCCTTAAGATTGCCAAAAATAATTGTATAGCCATGAAATGTTATAGAAATTTATGATTACTTTAAAGTGGACTATGTTGTTTTCTTTAATACTGAACACTTTTGGTGAATAATTTTCAGTCTTCTTTTGGGGCAAGTAGCACATTTTAAGTGTTGCGTGATATTTTTTTTTTCCAAAATGACCATTTGCTGAAAGTGGGAGACATACGGTAACCAGTTATAAAGTAATCTTTCTCACTTTAGCTATGCTTTTGTTTGTCCTTTTTCTGGATAGATAGCAAACAAGGCCCTACGTCAGTGATGGCTAACCTTTTCGGCACTGAGTGCTGAAACTGGAGTGCGTGTGAACACCAGAACCCAGAAGAGAGCAGCTGGCCGGTACACATGCACGCCAGCTGCTCTTCCAGGTTCCATTGCGCGCATATGTGCTAGACAGCTGGTCTGGCATGCATGTATACTGGCCAGCTGCTCTCTTCCGGGTTCTGGCATGCGTATGCTTGCCAGCATGAACCCGGAAGAGTAGCTGGCTGCTGCATGCATGCGTGCCAGACCAGCTGGCTAGCACACGTGCACAACGGAACCCGGGAAGAGCAGCTGGCAAAGGCACGTGTGCCCACAGAAAGGGCTCTGTGTGCCACCTCTGGCACGTGTGCCATAGGTTCGCTAACATGGACTTAGGCTGTTGACACCTAGGGTTTTTATTTCTACGATACTGTACATTTGGAACCTAGAAGGGCTACCTTACAGTTTTCCAGCTTCAAATTTTTTAAATGTAAGAAGTGAAAAAGGGTGGGCAGCCTTGTGGATACCAAAGAAAGCAGCTACAGTTTCAATAGCAACCACTGACATGCAGTGTTAATGCCTTTGTACAACTTTGAAATGCACTGAGCATCATGTAGAAAACATAGTGTTTATTCAAAGAAGAAAAATATTAATGTGCACATTGGTAAAATGGCTTAAATATGGATGCTTTTAAAACTGTATCCCATTATATCCCATAACCATATCCCATTTTCAGACATGCATTATAAAATTCTATGTCGTGGATATGTATATAGATGTTACATAGAAGTTACATAGATGTTACATATAGATTTTAAATTAAGGGCTTTAACATCATTTGCTATTTTTGGAACTAATAATATTATTTTTAAATATTGGCCAATATTTAGCCTATCCTCCAAATTAAAAGAGATAAAAAAAGAATGCTAGAATGAAGGGCCAAATCAGTATTTAAGTCAGAAGAAAAAACCACTTGTCAGCTGTCATGTCTAGAAAGACTACGAAGCCATAAGTATGTAGGGTTAAATGTTTTAACCTACAGCACTGCATTTTTTAAAGCCCTTGCTGGAAGAATATTTGGCATTCATTGCATTTTAGTAGGCATTTGTATTTGTTGGTAAGATAAATAATTCTGGATCTTAACAGCAGAATAAAGAAACAGTACTAGTTTTGCCTTCTAAACTACTTTGACTATCTATGGGAAATTCTTATTACTGATTTATTAAAATAATCATGGAGTGAATGTTTTAGACTTAGAAACTCGCTGTGTTTTTTCTGATACTAAGAATCCTGTCTAAACTCTCTTGAGATCAACTGTTTATTGAATTGATCTCATTCTGATCAATTCTTTTTCTGTGTGCAATTCACTTTTTTATTACTCGGGAGACAATTTTGGTTGGTAATTTAGGTTGGTAGAATTAGGAAGTAAATGTATTAGAGCAATTTCTGATGGGCACAGAAACAATAACCTTTGCAAAAAGGATAAACATTGAAAATATTCTTGATTTAAATAACATACAGCATAGATTCATAAAAGAAAAAACTAGAAATCAACTTTGTGGTAAGCAAAATGTTAACTGAAGTATATTTTCGCTGTAACTTTCTACCTGGGACAGATTATCTTAAATTCATCATCTGTGTATGGGAGTTTACAATATTTTTCTGGGAATTGTATCTATAATTACCAGCATCCTAATACTTTAAGGAACATAGTCAATATAATTGCTAAAAGAATTATTTAACTCTTGTTTTTATGTGTGCATAAAACTCTGCAGTTATTTGTTCTGATCTAGTAATTCCTTGTGGTTGAGGGAATTAGATATTTGCATGATGTACTTGATTAAGTCATGTACAGTCTCATCACATTTGTGGATCAGCTTTATTAACTGAAATAGTGAACACCTTCCATATATACTTTTCAAGGCTCCAATTCTTGGAGGTAAAAATTCTTGAGGGCAATGAGATAAAACTAAAACAATGTTTTAGATTGTGTCATTGCTATATTGTATAGACTGTGTTTTTAGATATGTGGGAGCAGATAATATCAGTAAAGCCGATATTGCTGAAAACAATATTGCTGAAAACACATATTTTCCATAGCATACTTTCATTCTTCCTAATAGATAGGATTTTTTTTTTTAAGCTGATACAAAAAATTACAATATAAGTTTCTGGATAGGACTAGTTTAATATATAAATTTAGTTTAGTTAGCATAAGATAGAGAATTTAGCATATGCCATTCTTAGTCATCCAATGTTCAGATTGGTGAGTGATCAGCTCTTTAAGCTTTCATTCTGTCTCTCTTTCTCTCTTTCTTTCGTTCAGGTTTTCGCCCCTCCCCAACAACGTGCCTGTAGAGTGGGGCTTCTCCCACTTGGCTGAGGACGTCTTAGCTGGATCGATTGTGGGGAGGAGCAGCAGCAGCAGTTCTGAGGGTGAGTAGAGGCTGCCAGGGTTCAGGCCTGGATTCATGCCTCTCTTCCCCTGCTCTCTTCCTTAATTTAAGTGGGTGGGGGGAAAAGTTGGTATTTTAAAAACACTTCAACATCCTAAAACGACATTGCTTTTTATGGGAAAAATATAGACCACAGTTCACATTTGATGTCATGGAACCTAAAAATTTTCTTAATAAGTTATTCTTATAGAGTAGGTTTACAATCAATCATTTAAATTTAAAATTGGAAAAACCCTCAGAATCAATATAACAGCAGTGTCAGCATTCCAGAAAACCTTTGCCGAAAAAAAAAACACCTCTGCAATCATCTCTCAAAAGTCTGTTTTATTCGGACAAGTAAACTGGCACATTCTGGGAAAACCTGAATCTGAGAGTTCCGGGTTTTGCCACAGGATATCAAAACCCCCCAAACCATCTCCTCCCTCCTCAGATGGTCACAAGGTCCAATCATCGTATAGTCAGTCTTGGCACCACTCCTTCTCCAGATGCTGACTTGGCTTGACCTTGACTGTCTTGCAGAATGTTATTATGGCTAATATCTCCTTCTCCAAATTCCCCCCTCCCATTTTCCCACAGTGTAGAAAGTGGCAGGTTGGAAGCCACCTGATATGGTTTCCAAGTCTGACAGGCAGTTAAGAACAGGTCTACAGCAGCCTGGCTGGAGCTAATTCTTCTTTTTGTTTCCATTTTGGAAGCACTTAAAAAGTTGAAAGTAACTGCAAACATTTTAGAGGTTAATTAGATTTTTTTTTTAATTCTAGGGTTGGATCAACCCACTTCAATATAATACCAACATAACTATGACATGAATAAGTAATTAACAATTACATAGTAATATGTTAAATCTTTCTTTTTGTTCAAGAAGTAATGTTTACCTACATCTTTCAGTTTTAGCACTTTTTCATTGTCCAAGCATCCTAAAAAAATTAAAAGACTTGATTTTCCCTTTTTGATAAATTTGAGAAAATATTAAAAGATGTGACTAAATTTAGAATGCATTGAAGTACTTTTCTTTGAAAATTACACAGAAAAGAAGTATGAAAAAGTATGATCATAACCACTTGATTAGAGAGACAAATGGTTTCATTGGGATGTTGAGCAATAATAAGGATCAAACAGGTTGTTAAAATATTTGTTAGATGTTTGAAGATGTTTGATCACCTGTTCAAATATTACTTGAGAGTATGATTGTGTCTTATTTTTGATTTTGAATTCAAAGTAATCATTGGGTAGAAAGAATATGGAATTATGTTAGATTTATAATTATGATTACATTTATTTTCTTGGTTGCAACTATGTGATGTTTATGTTATAGGCTCAAGGTTCATACTACAGTTGGGGTAGAATCTCTTCTAATTTTATAGGGAAAAATAATTAACATTTTTAATATTACTTCCTCTTTTTTATAATTTTAAGGCTGAATAAGAGCATCCTATTAAGATCATTTGTATTGCACTAGGCCTGTGCAATGGACAGAAAGATATTTTGGTGAATCCTCCTAAATTGGCAGGGGAATACTTTCTACCTGGGACTTTTGATTCCATCAGGAAATGTTTCTAAAAATTTCATTTAAGGGACAAGTAGAAATGTTCAGGCAGGTTTATTTGAACTGAGGAGGTTTAGATCATTTTAAGTACGATGGCAACACTGTAACCTGGTGGTGATTGTCAGTGATATGAAAAGTCCAAGTTATAATGCATGCAATATATATATTATGGCTCCTAGTTTTTTAAAGTCTCTCATTAGTGGGAAATCGTATTATGTGAAAGAAATTCTAGACACTGACATGATTTAATTTCATTTAAAGTTTTCGATTACTTTTACTTGATTTATTGAAGTTATAATACAGTAATTCTCAAGTGATAATAATGGATGACTTTCATGTAAAACTGGGGATAGAGCAGATTTCAAGTTGAATAAATACCTTTAATAATGCATCATAGTTTATTAAAAACACTTTCTTTGAGAACTGTGGATTACTTGCAGATATTTCCTATGTGGTACTTTTACTTTTATGTACTTAAGAGCAGGAATGGTTTGTGATAATAATAACAATGCAAAATTTAACAGAATGAAATAAATATGCTATTGTTAAATTTCAGATTCATGCATCATGTATGCTACTTTGGCCATACAGTTTTTATGGAAGCCCTTCATATTTTTCAACCTCATATTAATTATGTTATTTTCTGAGGTATAGGATTTTTTTTCTCCCAGAGAGTTGCATGTAGTACTTTGCAGCATTTATTTTGGCAAACCAAATACCTTAATTTAGAATTTAAACATATTATGTGGTTATTTAGTTATTAGCAGAAATGGTTGACCCAAATTGTTTGAAGGGCCACATTTTCTACTCAGAGAATATTTGAGGGATACTCTTGATTTTTTAGTTCAAGCATTGTTTGAAGCAAAATGTAGCATAAGTCTATGCTGTTCACCTGTTGGGAAAAATACTACCATCAAAAACTATTTCACTGTTGGTTCCTGATGAATTTTTTCTCATTGTTTTGTCAAAATACCAGAGGTCCACTGATAAACAGTCACTTACACCTAATTAAGAATTATTCTTAATAGGATTGTAAGCATACAAACTGACTGTTATGACTAATCTGGTTTCCTAATTAGAATTCTTAAAAAAAAAGTTCCCTAAGGGCAGAGATAAGTAGTTTAACAAACTGTTAGCTGTTATTAATACTGAATATTTTTCCTGGCCAAATGACATCAGCTTATATATTTAATCAGCAGTAATATAAGTCAGAATGAAATTGTGCAAACAGTAATATTTCAGCTGTGATGTCATCTTAAAGCTTTTGCGGATTAATTAAAATATGGATTTTGCTTAATCTAAGAAGTTGTAACTGATTATATTCATTTTGGTAAAGAATTTTCTTTTAGGACAAATAGATCCTCTTTGAAGTGGTAGGGATATGTGGTTGTCCCACTGTGGTTTACAGACAATTTCCCGTGGGTCAGTTGCTTTCTGCTTTCATGCATGAACTCTAGTCATATTTGTATGTGTATGGGTCTGGCTTTTAATAAAGGCTTCTTTTATAGCATTTAGTCTGGGTTCATCTGCATAACGACCCAATGCTGGCTTTCTACTGCTAATTGTGGCCTAGTTCATTGTTACATTTTCATCCTTAAGTGCTATGGTAAGAATCAGAAGCAGGGGAAGTGAAAGTGAGCCCCAACCAAAGATGCACTCTGGATTATGGCCAGCACGCCTTTCCCCGAACATTAAAGTGGGTCATTATCATGCATAGCTTTGCCTTAATTTATTCTTTCCATTTTCAAGTTTTAGATACAGAATTTAACATTGGACTCATAATGGCTCTGTGAACTTTATTATCTTTCATTTAGCACCAATATTATTGGGTTTTATTTTGCTACGCATGCTTTCATTAGCTTACTTGTATTAATTTTATGAATGTATGTAGTATTAACTATTTTCTCTTACTTGTTCATTGCCCTGGTACCACAGTGGTTAGAATGCAATGTTGCAGGCAAACTCTGCCCTGGATACATTTAGGATTATAAGAGAATGTGTGGGTAGATTCTCAAAATGGCTGCCATTGTGGGTATGGTCAGGTACCTAATTACCAGAAGGTAAAGTAGGGGGCAAGAATGGAGACTATGATTCCAGTAAGAGTTTTGTGGCGTCTAAAACATCATTTGTTTTAATGTATTTTAAATTATTTAAATTGTTTTATAATTTTAGAATGTTAAGCCACCTAGAGTTACTTAGGTGAGTTGGGCGGCTATAGAAGTTGAATGAATGAATGATGCTCGAGCCTGTTATTTTGCTTTGTTGTGAGTCATTCTCTCTCATATATAGGGTGTGTGTGTGTGTGTGTAGTATTTTTTAAACATCAAGTGAGGTAGAGGAGCTGATGGGCACTAAGAAACAGCTTTGGGGTATGCTGTCCAGAATCCCTTATCTGTGAGATAAGCAGCTATATAAATGACAAAATACATAAATAAGAGATTATCTAGATCCATTAGCATCTATGAGGAACACATTGCTTCCTCTGACATAATAGTCAGATTATATGTATAATGTGACATAATAGCCACATTATATGTATGCATTAAGGCAATGCTGCAATTCGAGACTCAAAGGGGAAAATTATGTAGTACTTACGTCAAACTTCTTTAAATTAAACCATTGCACATTGAGTTTTCAAGAGATTACCAGCAATAAATAAAAATAAAAATGCTTTTAAAATGTAGCCCATTTTAAAAAATTGAATCAGAGTTGAAAAACAAGAAAAACATCCATTGAAAATAAAACATTTACCTGCATACATGCAATTAAAGCAACAAGAAACTTGCCAGAGCAAAAATATGTTGTATTGCATCTGAATCTGAATCTTGGTTTATTAATCCATTAACAAGCTTACATTTGGAAATGAAACATTATCTAATATTTTATTAGATAAAAGATGTGGGTGTTTCTACTATGTGACAATAATTGTAAACATGCTACTTGTTTCAGGTAAAAAAGATCCATTTTTTGCATATTGAGTTCTTTACAGGAAAAAATAATGGCTGTGCTTTTAAAAGACTAGGCAAATAGCATGTGAAGTAGACAAAAATAAATGTGTGAGGTAAATTCTCTTAAGTAAGGCTTTCCATAGTGTCATCACTGGTGAGAGGTAATCTAGCTGCCAGTAAATGATGTTATGAGTAATGTAGAGATTCAGATATTCAGCTGGAGAGACTTTGAACTAAATTCTAAACGCTTGCCAATGGTATTAAAGTAATTGTTTTTTCTGCCCAAATGATTTAGTTGATAGTTATGACAATAAAATGAAGTGTGAAGAGCCATGGATTCTTTGAATGTGATGCAAACATAATAAAAAAAGCCCAGTCATTATGAGTGTGTGTTTGCATTAATAAGGTATTTTAGGTCTTTAATAGTAGATGTCCATAAAGCAGATTTTAGGACTAGGAATAAATTGGGTCTAGTTTTCACTCCGCCAACTTCCCTGGACAATGTACTCTGAAGCTAGTTCATCACACATAATAGAATAAAATACATATAGACAATGAGACAGTTATCTAGCTATAGCTATTTTCCTATAAATAATATTACACAATCATTTGGCATTTGCCATTCAGTCTCATTAAAACCAATTAGCTAGAACAGGCTTAGAACCTATAGGAATAACTGCTGTGATGAAGTGAGCTGTGAATCATAAAGACTTATGCAAGAATAAATTTATAAATCTTTACTGTTCCAAATGACACTGCAGATTAATGTGTTAATGCTTTATAAATGCAGCACAAGGTATTGTGATTCCACAATAATAGCATATTTATTTTTTAACTAGCTGATAACCCGGCATTGCCCAGGTATTTATTTATCCCAATCCTGTTTTAGACCAGAAAAGCTATCGCTCACTGTGGTGAGAATTAGAGACCTGATTGCCCTGGCCAACAGCCTGCGAAAAATTCTACAGGGAACAGCCTTTGAGGTGATTATCTGCATTAGCAGGCACCTCCCCAACAACTTGCCATCTTTGCTAGAAACTGAGGGCCTAGGGGGTTTATTGCTTGCTTGCTTGCTTGCTTGCTTGCTTGCTTGCTTGCTTGCTTGCTTGCTTGTTTGTTTGTTTGTTTAAGAACCAATCCCCGAGGGAGTCCCCTTGTGGAGTACTGTGAAGCCGTTACCATGGCAACTCCATTGTGATGTACATTAGAATTATTTTAAGGTACAACAGGCTGTATCTTAACAGAACTTGAATACAAAATGCACACTATCACTGTCAAAAGTACTGCAATTTGACACTATAGATATAATTCATTCCTTTTCATTTCAGCAGCCCAGGCGTTCCAGAGTTATGCTGGAACACACACACACACACACAGACACACACACACACACATCGAGGGATGTTAGGAGTTTCTTACCCCCACAGGTTTTTTTCCAGAGAGTAAGTCATCTGTATAAGTTTGGTTAAAATTGCTTGATAGGGTTCCAGAGTTATGGTGGAACACACACACACACACACACACACACACCAGGGATATCTTAACCCCACAGTATTTTGTTCCAGAGAGTAAGTGTACCAAGTTTGGTTAAAATTGTTTGAGGCATTCCAGTTATGCTGGAACACACACACACACACACACACACACACACACACACACAACCAAGGGTGTCTTACCCCCACAGTATTTGTTTCCAGAGGGTAAGTCGTCTGTGTAGCAAGTTTGGTTGAAATTGGTTGAGCCAGAGAATTCCGGGTGGAGCCGCGCCGGAGACAGCTGATAGCTGTCAGCGCACCGTCCCGTTATCGGAGAAATCGGCTTTTAAATCAGCCGAATTCTCCGAAGAAGCTGATCCCTCGGGAAAAGAGGGAACAGCGAGCCCCCTGCCAAGAGTTGGGTGCCTCCAGACCCCCAGAAGCTTAATTCTGGGGATCGGAAGAGGGACCCCCCCGGAGGCAGGGAAGAGAGCTCCAGGACGGCGCAGCGCTCTGCTCTTTGGAGCAGACAGGACGCGGTGTCCTCCGCTGCTGAAATAAAGAAAATTACAATAAATTACAAGGCAGACGGAACATAAAAGGATTACATCTAACAGCAAGTATTTTAATTACAAATAATAACTCTAAAAGGAAAGTGGTGAAGAAGAAAGAGGAAAGTGAAAGTGCTGAGGCTAAAGAAGAGAGTGCTGAAAGAGAAAGTGTAAAAAACTTTTTAAATATTCAAAAATAATTGGAAAACGAACTTTAAAATAAAGAAAGAAAGACTAATTATGATAAAAGTTGAAAGAAGACTGCAAAATTAAGTTTAAAGAATTTTTAATTGTAAGAATTTGAACTAAAGTGCAAAAGGGGTGTGGTAATTAATTAATTAATTGAGAACAAAGAATAATGGCGTACAAACAGAAACAGTCAGGCTCACCAGCGCCTCAACCTGGCACAATGCTTAAAGAGATGAAAGAACTGCTTGAAACAGAATTTGAAAAGCAAAGTAAAAAACAAGATGAACAGTTTGAATTAATTAATCAAAAATTTGAAAAACTAGAAAGTAATCTGCAAGAGAAAATGGCAAAGCAAGCAGAATTGCTGGATGGTAAAATAAAAGAAATGAGAGATTTAATGAAGATAGAGAATGAGAGATCACAGGCTAATATTCTTTCTGCATTTGAACTTGTGAAAGAGACTGTAGAGGTTTGGGATCAAGCATTGGGGGAAGAGAGAAAAGCGACGGAGAAGTTGGAAAAAAAAGTGGAAGCAGTGGAAGAGCAGATGGAAAAATATGATGAACAATTTTTGGTTGTACAATATGAAAAAACAGAGTTTGCTTTGAGGATAAGGGGCCTCCCAGAAATGAGGGGTGTGGATCTTGAA
>JANHFM010006793.1:389259-409794 GCA_032468115.1 Grayia smithii
TTTTTCTTTTTCCCTCTCTTTCTCATCTCTCTGTCTCTCATCTTTCTACCCTTCTCTCTCTACCTCTTGTGTGTGTGTGTGTGTGTGTGCGCACAAGTGAGGGGGAGGGGCAGGGCCTCCCAGTGGTGGGATCATCTGACAGGGAGCCGCAGGAGAGGACCCAAAGAGCCGCATGCGGTTCTAGAGCTGCACTTTGCTGACCCCTGTTCTAGACTGTATGGAGGATAATGAGGGAGCTTCCATGGTTGAAGATAAATTCCAAGTTGGTTCCTACTTCTTAAAACACTACATCAGCTAGCTCTAGTACACTTGGTTGCATTATAAAAAGATTAGTTCTCCAGCATAATCAAAAGAAGTCAAAGAGAGAGTCTAAAATTAAACTTGTCCTTGAGCCACAAAATTGACTATTCTGATATTGTTGGATAAATCTATATCAGGCATCCCCTTTAAGACATTCCCATTTCCATAGTCAAAATAAATAGTAATATGAATTATCTACAATATAAGGGAGAGGAAAACTGTCCAATACCTTGAAGAGTGAGAGAGGCTAAGTCACTTTTTGTAAATCAGTCTTAAAAATTACAGTCCTGTGAATCTTTGGTAAATTACAGTGTTCTTTTCTACAACTTACTACAAAAGTTTCCTTCTTTCCTTTACGTGCTTTTCAGACCATAGAAAAGCAATTAATAATCTCTGGTGTTTAGGAACATGTCTAGTTTTATTTACAAGGCTATGCCAAAGCTGAGTTTGGGTTATTTGGTTATTTTTTCCCCCTCCATTTTTTCAACACGATAGATAATCAAATAGGAAAATGAATAGTTCTTGGAGAGTTTAATAAAATTGTCTCATACTTATTTAGTAGATTTCATAAATATTCAGTGTATATTAATTCAAGGAAGCTTACAAAACTGAAAAAGAATGGAATAGGACACAAATGGTGATTTACTTAACGCTAACTTCTAAATTCATCCTCAAGGTCACAGTTTAGCCACATTCATGAGATAATTCTGCCTTACCTGAACAAATGTCTCATAGATTTCAGTTGCGTTTAGTACCAAGGAAGAATATCCATTTCTTTGTAATCATCTAAGACACAGGTTTTTCCATTCTCTAAACAAGTAAAGCACATGAGTAATGTTTCTTCTTACAACTGATGTTTTTCAGAAGAAAGGGAAGAGGGAAATTCTTCTGGTTTCCAGCTTTGAAAAAAACCTGAAATGAGTTTTGATAGCATTGTAGGACATATTGCGTCAACTTTCAAGAACTTTTCAGACAGAGGCAGTTGGTGGTGGTAGCAGCTGAGAAGACAACTTAGTCTGTTGCAAGTTTTAAAATGGTTATAAAGAAGATGCATTATGGCTTATTTTCCAGTTAGGTCTTATTTTGGGGGAAATACGGTACTAAACAACTCCGTCTGCTGATGATCTTAACTGGGGCTTATTTTTGGGGTAGGGCTTATATTACGAGTATCCTGTTATTTTCCGGTTGGGTTTTATTTTTGGGGAAACAAAATGTGTGTGTGTGTGAATATATGTGTGAATATATGTGTGTATATACCCTGTTTCCCTGAAAATAAGACATCCCCTGATAATAAGCGCAATCGGGCTTTCCCGGAAAATAAGCCCTCCCCGAAAATATTTAAACGCAGAGCTGGAAATCAGGTAAGATGGCAAGAGAAGCCCCATCCTGTTCCATGCGCCCAAAATAATAAGAACTCCCCGAAAATAAGGCCAAGCACTTATTTCGGGGTTCAAAAAAATATAAGACAGGGTCTTATTTTCGGGGAAACACGGTGTGTAATACCTCCTTTATTCAGAACTGAAGAAACATTGCAGAATTGAAGAAATTCCTCACCTTGGTCTTTTTTCCCCTGAAATTTGTTTTGTGAGGTATCGATACAAAGTTCTGTTTGTGCTAATGGGCTTTTGTACACAGGGAACAGAGAATTTTTCTTGACAAAAACCATGAGTAAACAAAATTTTTCCTTCACACTTATTCTGCTTTCACATTGAACATTTGGTGTGAGAGAAAGAGATTGTGTGTATTTTTATAATATTAAAAGTACATGGTTGCTTAGCAATGAAAAAAGACAACCAAAATCTAATTGATAATAAATATCAAATATGCTGGCAGATGGAGTATATAGTGTTATTAGATAGTTTTAACTGAAATCCATTCAGTGAAAGGCAATAAAAATGGATGTGGTTTGAAAAGCCTAAATGAATGCCAAGATTAATTAGAGGTGGTTACTGATTAATGCTGTTTTTTGACACAGCATGATCTGGATGATTATTTGAAGGGGTTTGGACTAAGAATTTACAAAGAAACTATATACTTCCAAGGCAATGTATTTAGCCGTCCTGAGTTGTGTGAAAAGCAATCTTGGTTGACTAAAAATCCTAGGAAAGCATAAAGAATTTGAATCACCTCTTGTGAATGCCTTTAGATCCCTTAGAACTCTATAGAATCTGACCTACTCTTCTAATAGAACTTTTTTCATGATTCTTGCAAATAGATACAGGATCTAAAATGTTCAAGATTTTTGGTAAAAAATATAGTGTATACAGTGTTTACTGAGGCAAGAAAGTTTGTCAATTTCAGTTTTAGATTGAAAGTGGACTAGTTATCACAAAATAGGGAGAGAAAACTGGAAAACTAACATTATGAATTTTCATGGATAAGATTATGAACACTTTGGCTCTATTAATATTAAATGTTTGGTGACCTACTCAGTTAGAATTGTTCATCAAATCATATTTAAAGAAGGGTTGAAATAAAAATTAAAGTTTACTTTTAGCATACTTAAAATACTTGCAAAAATCAAATTGCTGAATATTTACAGAAGCAGATATGACTCCCTGGATTAAAGAATTCACTAACTGTATTAAATGAAACCTGAAACTAGAAAAACGAGTAGTGATTTGAAGTGTTCTGTTAATCATCTTAAAATAGCTATAACTTTAAATAAAATAAAATGACAGCATTACATTATTAAATACTGCAGTGTGAGTGAATTTTCCCCATTTAGACTCTTTCCATAATGTTTTAGGCTTAGGAAATCATTTTAATGGTGTCTCTCATAATTACATTACAGAAACACATTAATGAATTTTTGTGTATGTCTCTCTGTGTGTAATGCTTATTACCTAAATCTAATATTAATATTAAAGGATACGTTTTTTCTTACATTCTTCCATTTCTAAAATGTATAGCAATGAAAAGTAATTTTCTGTTTATTGTCTCATCATCTATTCACTCAGGCTTTCTCCTGCAGTTTGTCAAAGACAGCACTGAAAGACTAACCTAGATCACATGACCATATGGGCTTTTTCAAACTTAACTGTTTGCCTATTCAAACAGCTAGAAGCCTGACTGTAGCTGGCTTTATTTGTTGAGTCTTGTTCAGTGAAGTGAGAAGAGCTGCGGGGGTGTTTGGTTTGTTTTGTTTTAAAAGCTACATTTTTGTGGGGGGTGGGAAATAAAATTATTTCTTTTGTTCTCTTTCTCAGCTTATTAGGACTCAGGCATGCGTATAAAATTGCTGTATCTCAAGAGGTATCTCTGTGAATGGAGGAAGATAGTGATAGACTTGTTTTTTTAAAAAAGCATAAAAGGAAAAATGAACATAATGGAAATAATTATAGAATATTTCAAATATTATAAAGAAAAAGTCTACAATAATTTAATTTGTAGTATAGATGTTCTGACATTATTCAGGGGGGAAAATCTAATGGTTGTCTTTCCAAATTTTAGAAAAATAATGTAATTGGAAAACAGGAGATAATTTGTGAATGAAAACAGCACTGTCAGTGGGTGAGGGACAGTTTCAAACAGCTAAATATATAAGGTTCATTTATTGATGATTTATAGATACTAGATTAATATGGATATTGTTTTTCAAATAAAAATATATATTCTAAACACCATATTTTAACCCAAATTATATGTATATAATTTTATGTAATATATTGTATAATGTTATATAATAAAATAGAGTAAGCATAGCATCTGGAAAAAAAAACTTTCAGTACTGATTTTCTCATAGGGTTTATGTACATTTGGAAAAGACATATATAAAGACATTTCCAGCTGCATAATCTTTTCTCTCCTTCATGGAACACAGTGCAAGTAAGATACTAAAATAAAAATGTAACAAAAATTCACTATGAGTGTTAAAAACTGATGTGTGGGGCTACCCGGTGTTTGTATAAAGGTAACATTTAGCCCTACATGTTCATTCCAAAGTGAGATAGTTGATGTGGCATTAATAACAGAATAAGAATACCAAGAAACATAGAAAATGCTATTATTTATAAATGATGTTTGCATCAGAATAATGGGGATTTGGGGGTTACAGTGGCTGGGAATGTCTCAGCTCAGGTTGGTTTATCAGTTGACAATGATAACATGTTTTTATAGCATGTTAGATTGTTATAATATCCTTTAATGTTGTTCACAGTTCAAAGATTCTACCAGCTGTTTACTGAGCACTGTGGTATTATTAGGATTTACACATTATCTACCACATATATTGAGAATAGACACTATTGCTGGTTTTAGATATTATTCCATTATATAAACAAGCTTTCCCACATTGTTTATACCTCTGTAATATTTCTTGACTTTTCTCTTTATTTTTTTAAATCTGATAAGTAATATTAAGCATTATCATCATGGAAATGTTTGATATTATTTCCATTTATGTAGACCTGTCATAATAACAACTGATACAGTTCATTTATTTCCTAAATTCAAAATTTGTCTTATATATCTTATATACGGGACGCGGTGGCTCACTGGCTAAGATGCTGAGCTTGTCGATCGAAAGGTCGGCAGTTCAGCAGATCGAATCCCTAGTGCCGCATAATGGGGTAACTCCCGTTACTTGTCCCAGCTTCTGCCAACTTAGCAGTTCAAAAGCATGTATAAAATGCAAGTAGAAAAATAGGGACCACCTTTGGTGGGAAAGTAACAGCGTTCCGTATGCATTTGGCGTTTAGTCATGCCACATGACCATGGAGACATCTTTGGACAGCGCTGGCTCTTTGACTTTGAAACGGAGATGAGCACTGCCCCCTAGTGTCGGGAATGACTAGCACATATGTGCAAGGGGAACCTTTACCTATCTTATATACACTGCATTTCTTTTCAGAATTCAGCTACTAGACATTAGCATACTTGCTCATTTGCTCCCACATCTTGATTAAAAATTTACCTTTTCAGAAATAGTCCATTTTTTTAATGCAGAAGTTTCTGCAGTACAAGTTAGTGTATGGCTGGTTCATAAAATATGAGTAATTTATAATATGTTTACTAAGTTAGTTCAATAAGAATGCTGTACTAAAAATAATCTTAAATTACCAGTTGAATCTAGAAAATATTCCTTTATTCTACTACTACTTGTTAGCAGAAATGCTTATATTTTAAAATCAGAACAATTGTATCTGGTAGCAAATTAAAATATTTTATGTATTTTCGCAAATGGTAAATGTATGTGATAAGAGATAGGTTTATTTTTCTTAGAAGTACTTGCAGCAGATAGGTGTTTAATTTCTTATAGGAAACAGTTTGAAAGATCGGAATTATTTGCTACTTAAAAACTTAATTGGACCTAAAGCTTCTGTAAATATTTGCTTCTTAACTTGATTTTAGATTCATCGAACCTTTTTGTTAACTTTTAGCTTGTTTGATATATATTAAAATTTAATATAAATAGTAATTCTAACTTCAAATTAGTATTCTAAAGGATGCTAATGGACAAATAACTGATGCAGGAAAGATCAAACTAAGATGGAAGAAGTAGCCTATATTGATATTCTGTCAATATATTGTAGAATATTACAAGAACCCCTGAGAACTAGGTGAAGCTAGATCATCACTGTGGCCATTACCAGAAATTATCAAAATGTGATATTTAGAAACATGACAAGTAACAGAAAAAGAATTGAGTATGGTTCCAAGCAAACTCTGCCAGCAATTCTGGAGAATAACATCTTGGCCAACAGTTTGCAAAAGGACAATTTATATACAAGTACAAAAAGAAAAAGGATATGAGAACATGCAAGTTATTGCTGAATATCCTCAATTTCAAATGCCAGCAAAATTATGTTTAGGATGATCCCACACAAATTTGAGATCTTCAGACTGATTTTAGAAAAAATCAAGGGACAAGAAGCATTATTGTGGATGCATTCTGGATAATTGAGAAAAATTAAAGAACACTAAAAACAAAGTCAGTACATGTTTCATTGCCCTTGACTGTGTCAATCATCTCAAGCTGTGGAATCTTCTTAGGAAAATGGGAATCCCAGAATATTTCATTGTTCTCATAAATACCTAGAAACAGGATAGAAAGGAAGAATATAGACACTCAGTGGTAAACCTAGGTTGCTCTAAGTTGGCAAAGGAGTGAGATAAGGCCATGTAGTCTTTCTCTCTATTTACCCTAGATACTGAACATTGAGGGAGGATGGATTGGAAGTTGAATGTGGTTTTAAAATTAGAGGAATAACCTGTACTATTAGGATGATCATATTCTGATGCCTGAATGATGCAAGTGATCTACAAGCTCTAGTAATAAAAATAAAGGAACACCATGAGAAAATGGGACTGAGTTTAAATGCAAATATAAAGAAAACAAAACTAACAACAACAGGGACATCAATCAGCCTTAGGTTTTGACAATGAAGATGTTGAAGTGGTGGATAGCTTCTGTCTAAAAAACCAGTAGTCAGGAGATACACCAAGGCTAACACTAGTAGGTAACTATGAAGGTTTTGTAAAATATATTACTAAACCACAATGTATGTATGGGAAACATGCACCCAACAGTCTTCCCTATGACACCATTGGAAGAAAAGATTAACTTAAAAGGAACAGGACAGAGTATTGAAGCTTTTGAACTGTGGTTTTGGAGAAGATTCTTCATAATATTATGGGTAGCTAAGAAAACAAATGGATTATAGAACAAATCAATCAGAATTCTCACTTGGGGCACAAATGACCAAACACAGGTTATCATACTATGGGCACATTGTGTAAAGATGCAGCTCTGTTGAAGAGTCCATAATTCTAGAAAGGATAAGAGACAAAGATGATTGGCAGCACGGTGGACAGACTTAATTACACTGGTTAATGGGTGCAGAAGATCTGAAGGGCCAGGATAGGAACAAATTATTCTAGTGAAGACCTACCTATGCTTCTGAGAATCAACACTGATTTGATGGCAGATAATCACATATCCAGAGGGGGCTATTTATATGACTGCAAACTTTTAAATTATTTCTTATTTCTTATTTCTTAATTGCTAAAATATATATTGTTAAACTGTTCCTATAATTTATTGCAATAATTAGAAGAATGCTGAAGCAATATTGAAGAGTTTGTCTGATTGATAATGATTTTATTGATACACTTCCTTTTCTAACTTCAGTTGAAAAAGCTTCTTGTTAGATCTAATTTAATTCAAAGGCTTTAATTTTCAGCATTGATCGGGTTAGTGGGATTTTATTCCTGAATAACTTGCACTGCTCTTTTCTTTAAGAACCTCTTAAGGATTTTAATTACCTCTAGGTTATAATTAGCACATAAAGCATTCTCTTTTTTTCATATAACTGTTACTTGAATACTGGCATACAATTTATAACACGATTTGTTTGTTTAAAAATACTACTCATTAAAAATAATTCTAATGCAAGGGCAAAGGTAACAAGTTTTAAAAAGTACAGCTTTATATAGCTACCAATAGTAGCAGCTTAAAAGTTTACAACAAACTAAAACCAACTTTAACCAAATTTTAAAAATGGATAAACAAATAAGTTTAGTATGTCCACACTGCTGCTTATGTAAAAAGGCATTTCTTAGTTGTCTCAGTCCTAAACTCTGTTGGGCTTTTATTAATGAACACGAAAATGCAAATTGATTTGGAAGTAGGCTAGCTTCTAGGCCAGTTCTATAGGCATAGCATGTTCCTAGCATTTTAAACCCTATTAGCAACTTTACCAATACATTAGTTGCAGCTTCTGAGCCACTTTCCAAGGCAGTTTCTCTTACAATCTATTGCACTAGTCTAATTTTGACAGGAACTGTCATATGGTTAACCCAGCCATATTTGGCAAAGAGCTTTAGTCGTAAAACTTGGGTCCCCATTATTAGCAATGGTTTTAAAGAACTCCTGTGATAACTACATCTGAGTTTGAATTATGGTTTCAGGCCTTTAAAGGAATAGTCTATATATCAAAACCTTAGTATTTGTTTGTTTTTTGCTTCTTTATATTTAACATTTAACCTCCCTCCAACATTTCCACTAGCAACTTTTAGAATTTAATATGATACACTGTATCAAAGATTTGTAATTTATAACCATATGTTCCCTTTTTCATTAGAGCCAACCTACATCACAATAGGTCCACCTACATGTCCTCCTCTGGTGAATTGTACACTAAAAGAGACAGACTGTATTTATGACTTCAAAATAGATCAAAATGGTTGTCGCCTTTGCCAGTGTAAAACTAGTAAGTACAAATATTATGTTCAGTTACTTTGTTTGAAAAAAATATTCTTAAATTTCATATTGGTGTTTTTCCTCAAAAATCAGTTGGCTCATGCACAATACTGTTTTTTTTATGGAAAATCCTGTTTTTCATTTTGTAAAATAAATACCCATTTTGCCATGTTTCAGTAAGGCAACAATCAGGTCAGAACACCTTTATTATCTTCAAAAAATGGAGTGCTTCTTTGTTAAATCATATATTAAAATACAGATACATCTATTGATTTTTAAGTTCAGCTACTGCACCAATGGCATATTGATAAAAATAATTATTACTACCTATTAAGTAACTGCTATTAATAAATTTGGAAACTTGAATTCTGTTAGGATTGGATAACATTATTATTTAAGTATTTTTTTAAATCCTGTTTTTCATTTTGCGCCAATATCAGCATGATGGTGTCTACTATCCAAAACATTTCCTCATCCCTGTTACATAGGCTAATCAAGCTGTTTATAGCATAGATTCTTCTTGTTAAACACCTGAAGAGGTTAAAAATGATTACAGAAGATTTGTCGTAGCAGTTTTACATATTGGAACAAAAGCTATAAAACATATTGGATCATTTGAAGAAAAAAAACCAAAAAGCAATACTATCATAATAGCTAACATTATTGTGGAAGACTTTAACATGTAATTATAGCTGACACTTTTCAAACCCGAGAGAGCTTTCGAAAGATTGTCACTTTCAGGCCTCAGGCTTAAAGGAATACTGATTACTATTAATGCAATTCTGCTGCATTTTATTATCAGTTAGTGCATTTTGAGTTTTGCAGGGAAGAAAAAGTTCTATACTGCTTATCTAATGCCCCGTATATGAGCTTCCAGCTGGTTTCAAAATTCTGTCCTTTGGGCTTTCATCTTCCAGCCCCTTTTTGCCTATCCTCAATGCAGGCCATTATTCTAATAATTTAAGGTTATTAACATTGAGGAATATGGCTACTTTGCTCTTTTGTTTTGCATAAACAAAGTTTCTTTAACAGGGCTGTCATAGAAACATTTTAACTATAATAAAAACATTTTTATTTATATATTTAAAATAACTTCACATACAAGGGCTATAACTTGCAGTTTTCAGCTCCTTAAAGATGAGACACTGAAAACATTTGACTTCTTAGACAGCACCAGGTAAAGCCTAGAGCTATCTTAAAATATTGTAGTGGTCAGCTTTCCAATTAGCAAGTTCATTTCCAGTCATTAATATCAAAATACTAAGAATTTTCTTTCCTTTTATTGCTTAGCTGTCTTCTGAATGGAAAGAATGATCAAGAAAAAGCACAAGGACAGGGCAATATGAAAATAAAACCCATTAGTGTATTTTATTAGTATAACTGCCTTGTCCAAAAATTATTTAAAATTGACGTATCATTTCATGAAAATGTTATGTTGATAGTGAATAGTATATTTATATTATAAACTACTTCAAGAATATTTAAAATCTGGACTTTAGATAATCGGACAATATGGTAGAAATCATACCATTGTAGGTGACTGGGGAAGATGAGAATTCTGTATCCATATGCCTTTAATTGTTGAGACAAATAATAATTATCTCTTTTTACTAAACTTTCTGTGTTATTTTACAGGGGAAGAACGGTGTACTGATCTCATGTCAGATTGCTCCTTGGACTGTGACTTTGGTTTCCAAACTGATGCCCATAACTGTAAGATCTGTCAGTGCCACCCACGGCCTAAGAAATGCAAACCCATAGTATGTGACAAGTACTGTCCCTTTGGATATTTGTACGTATTCTTATTTTAAAAGCCTATTTACCACAGTAGTGTATGCCTTTAACATTGTGTAAAGCAAAGCCTAGTTACGATTTATATGTTACATGTTGCAGACAGGAAGTATATAAAGACACAAAAATACTATTAGATAAAAATATTTTACCTTTATTAAGGTAAAACCTTAAATAGTTTTGAATGAAGAAGTATAGAGTTTCAATGAGATTTATTTTGCTTCATTTATTTAGTAAAGCAGAACAAAATGGGGAAAATGGAACATTAAAAAATAGTCAAAAAAAAGGAAAAGGGAATAAATTGCAATTACATCATAAAATTTATATAGAAGAGCTTATCATGAATTTATAGATGTATATACATGAAGTTTTTATAGAACAACTTCGGAGAAAATAACTATATTTTAATGTAATTATCCATGCATAATCTACATCTATTGGCATCTTGTTCATAAGTGACAAATAATATCAGCTCTTCTGTCCAATGTGTAATTTGCTTCATAAATTTGTCCATTGTTGAGGAACTAATATTCAGGCTTTAGAGAAGGTACAAAAAATCAATTTCCATTGCCAGTTGTCAATTTCTGTGCAATAAGTATGTAGTTCCAAAGAATGTATCCATCAAAAATATTTGTTTCAAATCAAATTCATAAATATAACAATTTCACAGAACATAGCAAATATAGGACACTGCAACAGCATGTTTACATGAAATAATATTATGGTTTCATCCTCAATAATCCAGTAATTTACTTACTCTTCTCTGTACAAATGCAGTGGGATCCAACAAGTCCAAACTTGTTTTAGTTGTATAAGCAATTATCTAAAATCCAATGATGTTTTGGTATTAAGGCAATGGTGAAATCCAAATTTTTTTACTACCGGTTCTGTGGGCATGGCTTGGTGGGCGTGGTGTGGCTTGGTGGGCATGGCAGGGGAAGGATATTGCAAAATCTTCATTCCCACCCCACTCCAGGGGAAGGATTCCCTCCCCACTCCTGGGGAAGGATTCCCTCCCCACTCCTGGGGAAAGATATTGTAAAATCTCCATTCCCACCCCACATTGGGGCCAGCCAAAGTTGGTATTTGCTGGTGCTCTGAACTACTCAAAATTTCCGCTACTGGTTCTCCAGAACCTGTCAGAACCTGTTGGATTTCACTCCTGTATTAAGGGTAAAACATTTTCTCATTGTTTAAGCAAAATGGAGGTCTCTAGTTCCCTATTTCAGTCAGTCTTTACAGTTTATATATTAAATTGATAATATCATTATAAGAATTGATTGTGGGCTTTTTTGTCTTATAGGGTTTAAAGATCACTTCTAATAACATAAGTGTTTTATCAATTTTGTGACCTAGTTTCCCCTGCAGCTTCAATTTAGTATGAGGAAAAAAATGAACATACCAGAAATAATAACCACAGTTTTTGGATCAATATGATTGCAATAAGAAATATATAAAAACTATTATATTTGTAATTCCACACAGTTCAGTTAACTAAAGATGTCGTATACAAATACTCCAAATGGGCCCAAGGAGATTTACATTTATTGTAAAATTATTAATCTAAACTTGGTGAACGTGGTTTTGGGGGCAGTGAGCTCCACATGTCCCCATAGCTGTTCCACCAATAGTTATCCTTAGATTAAATGTATTTGCAAATTAGATTCATTTATTGGTTATTGGTTCCCTATGACTATCATTAAATGTTGTACCTTATGATTCATGACAAATGTATCTTTTCTTTTATGTACACCGAGAGAGTATGCACCAAGACA
The DNA here is from genome assembly GCA_032468115.1 of Grayia smithii. Lineage (NCBI taxonomy): Eukaryota > Metazoa > Chordata > Lepidosauria > Squamata > Grayiidae > Grayia > Grayia smithii. Next base: position 401,329 of record JANHFM010006793.1, read on the forward strand.
AATTCCTTGTGTGTCCAACCACACTTGGACAATAAAGAATTCTGTTCTATTCTAAATTCTATTCTATTCTAAAAAAAGGCTTTACTTTAGCCACATCATCAACATGTTAGTATTCCAAAATATCATCTGTATCTCAGATGCAGAGATCCATCATCCAGTACAATATTATTATTTCCATGTGGGTTTCATGGAATGTAGCAGTCATTTACCCTTCAAAGAAAGCAAAGGCAAGCATGAAATGATACATTTGCCCATGCCATTAAAGTGAGCATCCATCTCCATCATCTTCTTATATCATTGCTGTCTAATATAGGTGTTTGCTCCCTTTAGCTGAGCAGTTGGATAGCCTTTATGCTTTGGTTGGCCTTTCTGGGAGCACGTACACTTAGCATGCCCTCCTGGCATTCTTTGTTCACACATCCATCCAGGAATTCCAGTCCTCCTGCTGCCACAGTGAGACATCATGGCAGGACTTGCAGGGGACTTCCCTTCTTATTTCACTTATTGTTAGATCTTCCATTAATGGTTCTTGCATCCTTATAACGTGCATCACATTTAATGCATCTTAAATGTTAATTAAAGCAAACTTAATTAATTAAGGCAAATTTTTAAAAAGAGGTTCCTAACAATATATATGAGGAAAAGGTATTGTTGGCTCAACACACTTTGGACAAAAACATTTTGAACATTGAGAAATGTATTGTTGTCCACTGTAGTGCAGAATAGAAGAACTACAACAGCCAATATTTCTTGGTGTCCTTGATTAAAGTTTTTCATCCAAAATACCTTGGACCATCAGTATTTCTTTTTCTTGTGAACTTTGAGAACTACAGTATCTGTTTTTTCTCTGTATTTAAGTTATGCCTGAATTTCTTCACATACTTCTCCCCATGAACATTTATTCAGAAGTAATTCAGTTCTGTCTGATGGAATTTAGGATAGTAACCTTAGATTTCAGTCATATACTCCCCCAGCTGTGTTCAATGGGACTTACTTCTGAGAGGATACATGTTGTTGGACATGTATCTTTTGGGTTGCCTGGAGAAATGTGAATGCTTTAGAGGACTTGTGTCAAAAGTAAGCTGCATAGATTGATATTTTTGATAATATGGATTTAAAAGATCTTATCCCTTAGTATACTAATACAATGGCAGGCTTATCATCCTAAAATACAGTGAATTACTATGATGTGTTACTGTACTGAAGAGGTTCATAAGATTCAGGCTGAAAACTACAGACAGAAGGAATAAAATTTCACTACAGAGGGTTTCCCTAATCTCACATGGTAAGGAGCAGTATTGTCTCTGATTTTTACACAAAGCACAATGGTAGTAGCTCTCTGCATATCTCTAGAGGATATATTTTCTGACTCGTTTGAGCAGCAGAAAAAAGAATAATGGCAAAATTCTTACCCTGAACAGGCTGAAAAGTTTCCATTTGATTTGGAACTTGTAGATAAGGGTGAATTTACTCCTTTTTTCCTGGATTAGGTACTGAAAGGTAAAGAACTGCAAACCTCTTCAATAATTATTTGCATCCTCAAGATTGCACTCTGACATTATTTATCTGCTTAATGGTCTGAGCTGAAGGTTGAAAGCTATTTTCCTTAATTGCTCTTTTTATCTATTTTGTGGAGTACTCTCAGCTGTGTATGATTTGATATTTACTCACAATTGGTATGGAAGGAAAGTGAATTATGGCCATGGTTACATTGCTAATGGATGCACCATTGGAAGATCTGGAGGACTAGGGACAGATCATCATGGAGAATATCTATTTATATGATCACTAGGAATTGATATCAACTTGATGGCACATAGTCAATCAATCAATCAGAGTTGGCAATGCTATGTGGGTTTAGTGTATATCATGAACACCCCAAGCACTTTTCTACAATGTTCCATCTTCCAAATAAATTGGATTAGTGATTATGAGAATAGAAATTGAATGAAATTCTAACACCATGGTAGAAATGCCTTTTATTTTTATTTATTTTATTTATTTATTTATTTTATTTAATTGCTATGCCGCCCTTCTCCCGAAGGACTCAGGGCAGCTTACAAAACATGGATAAAACCAACAAGGTATATAAAAACATTTACAAACAGACAAACAACAAAGACATTACAATTAAGAAGGGGCAAATATAAATACGTAATTTAAAATTTAAGAAACTGTTTAAATTTGAGTTAAAATGGTCAACCATAGCCGGCTTGGTGGAAAAGCCACGTCTTCAGGTCACGGCAGAAGGAGCGAAGGTCTGGGGCAGTCTGAAGTTCCATGGGTAGATCGTTCCACAGGATTGGAGCTCCCACAGAGAAGGCTCTCCCCCTGGGTGCCACCAGACGACATTGTCTGGCTGAGGGCACCCTGAGGAGGCCAACCCTGTAAGAGCGCACCGGGCACTGGGAGGATGCTTGCAGCAGGAGGTGGTCTTGCAAGTACCCTAGGCCTAAGCTATGTAGGGCTTTATAGGTTAAAAACAGCACCTTGAAGCGCACACGGAGGACGACCGGAAGCCAGTGCAGCTTGTGCAAGAGTGGCGTTACATGGGAGTATCGCAGTGCCCCCATTACCACTCATGTGGCTGCATTCTGGACTAGCTGAAGCCTCCACGTGCACCTCAAGGGCAGCCCCATGTAGAGGGCATTGCAGTAGTCCAGCCTTGAGCTGACGAGGGCATGAGTGACCGTGCATAATGCATCCCGGTCCAGGAAAGGGCACAACTGGTGCAACAGGCAAACCTGTGCAAAGGCCCCCCTGGTCACGGCTGTCGGATGATCATCAAGGGACAGCCGTGAGTCCAGGAGGATGCCCAAGTTGTGGGCCGTTTCCGAGGGGGCCAAAGCCTCCGCCCCACCAAAAGTGATGGGACTTCTTGGACTCGAGATGTTGATATCCACAGCCACTCAGTCTTGGAGGGATTGAGTCTGAGCCTGTTCCTCCCCATCTAGACCTGCACCACCTCCAGGCATTGGTACATCATGGAAAAGGCATCACTGGGTTTATCCGGGGTGGAGATGTAAAGCTGGGTATCATCAGCATATTGATGATACCTCACCCCGAATCCACGAATGATCTCACCCATTGGCTTCATGTAGATGTTAAATAGCAGGGGGGAGAGAACTGACCCCTGAGGCACCCTACAAGTGAGAGGCCTCGGGTTCGATCTCTGCCCCCCTACCAATACAGACTGCGAGCAGCCCGAGAGGTAGGAGAAGAACCACTGCAGAATAGTACCCCCCACCCCCAGCTCCTGGAGCCGCTGCAGTAGGATACCATGGTTGATGGTATCAAAAGCCGCTGAGACGTCAAGTAGGACCAGGACAGAGGAGTAACCCCTGTCCCGGGTCCGCCAGAGATCATTCACCAGAGCAACCAATGCCGTTTCTGTGCTGTGCCCGGGCCTGAAACCGGATTGGTATGGGTCCAGATAATCAGATTTCTCCAGGAATTGAGGGAGCTGGCGTGCCACCACAGTCTCAACAACCTTTGCAATGAAGCAAAGGTTGGAGACTGGACGATAGTTGTTTAATGAGACTGGGTCCAGGCTGGGCTTCTTGAGGAGGGATCGTACCACCGCCTCCTTTAACAAGGATGATGAATTCATTTTAATGATGAATTTGCTGATTCACTTACCTTTCATTGCTGACTGGCACAAGATGATATGGGGAAAAAAGCTACATTTGGATACATTACCACATTATTTTTATAAATCTGGTAAATTCAATGATACAAGAATTTCCCATACTCTATTTGGTTCAAAAGTAAAATAGTCTGAAAAGACTGATAGAAAAAAAAACAGCTTAAAAAAATTTCTCTGTATCCCCAGGAGAAGAGAATTGGGATATCTTTGAGAGCAACATTGAACATACAATATAATTTACACAGTGTACAATTCATAAAATAATTTCAGAAACATTCCATCTGTTGCTAGGCAACATCCATACAAAAGTCTGATTATATATGCTCCTTGAGTGACTCTTGTTTCAGAATGTATAAAGCTCTAAGGACAAATTGATCCTTGGTTTGTTTCTTGACATGATTCCTCTGTCTTTGCTTTTCCAATAGCAACAACTTTTCCTTTTCCACAAGTGCAGGGTTCCCTTTTTTCAGATCAACCAAGTGTAATCCATTTGATTGCTACAGGAATCTACCATTCAACAAGTCCCCCAAGTCTAATGTCACAGGCAAAGGGATAGTGGCTGGCCCAATGTCATCCTGCTGGCATTCGTACCTAATGCAGGGCTAGAAGTCACAGTCTTCTGGTTTCTAGCTTGGTGCCTTAATCACTAGTCCAAACTGATCTCTCTTCCAATAGCAATAACATCCATCTAAAATTTATTTTCAGGTAGGATTATGTCCATTAGATTTTTGACATCCAGCAGAGATATTACCTTTTTGATGTGGTGGGAAGACTTGGCAGATTCAATGTTCCTGAAAATAAAGCCACTGCAAGCTTCTAATAAGATACTCTTGCCAAAAAGGTCCAAAGAGAGAGAAGTGAAGATAAGGATAATGGTGGCAGGTGGATCTAAAAGAGGCATTCCTTGTATTATAGGAATACAAACAATTGAAAATAGGATGTGACAAACATGAACCATGAGAATGGTTATCCTTATCAAAGCAGAAATTAAATGTACAATGTGGTTGTTTTAGGAATAAGCCAATTTAGGCATGGGGCATTTGAAACCAGATGATTGCATGATATAGACATGAATCCTAATGAAAAAAAGAGTAATGATGGAGAGTAATGATCTTAAACAGGACATTACTAAATACACATTCACTACAACCCAAAAAGCAACAGGACCAAATCCATTAGAATTGATTGGTATCCAGTAAATATTAACATATACAAAAATATACACCTACCAACGCTGTAGTTGTGGAAAACATCAAAATGTTCTATGGCAAACTGCAAGAGGTGCTAAACGCAATATCAGAAAAAAAAATCATGGCATTATCAATGGGTGAATGGAATGCAAAAATTAAAGAAATGGGGAAAAGTTCATTTACAGGAAAAATTTTGGTTAAATAAATACAACAATGCATGTAGTCTGAATTTTTCGCTAGCCAATATGCAAAACTGGGATTTATATTTTGAATTGCCTCTGAGGATATAGTACTTAATACATCATCATATCCTCTCTCAGTCTTCTTAATGATTGCAAAAGCAATTCTTTCTAAAACAGATTCAATTTTTGCTTTGCCTTGAGAGTTTTATTATATCCTTTCTGTTCCCAAATAATTATTGTTAGGTGAGACCAGAACCTTGATAAACACTACAACATCCTCCGAATTAATGAATGCCCTCTAAAGTTATCTTTTTCCTCCTGTCTTTTTTTCTGTATCAAAATTATCTTCTTCATTTTGTTTTAATCATTCTCATTCAGTGCGATGAAATAAATAGTTTATAATTTTTTTTTCACCCAAGGAAGGCAAAATTGACGATATTGTCAGTGTTGCGATGTGAGTTTCTGGCACTTATGTAGAGTGTAAAGTACTCAAGGGATGTGCAAGTGTCATGTCTTTCACTGAACAGCTTTAAAAAAAAAGTTCATTCTCCACATTGTCCTTGTATACTTTTTAACCTAATGTGTTTGTGGCATGTCTGTAGCTTGTGCACAACCTGAGCGATCACAACATCAACCCCAATCCTTCATGCTAACATCCCACCTGTGAAAGATTTATTCCCATTCCTAATTCCTGACCACTTGTGAGGGAAAGCAACAGGAGATGGCTTTTATGCACAGCTGGAGCTGTAGGAAGTCTATTTAAGACAATGAGCACACTAGCATATTAAAAAGACTTAATGTAAGCTGTCTTAACTTATTAACAAGAGATGGATAATATCTGACAAATGACTGGAGATAAATTGTTAAGCAAAATGAAAATATGCCAGAAGCAGAAATGGAAAATTACAGTAAAAGCTTTTATGACCGCAGGAAAATTCAAAGCTAATTTGTCCATTCACCTAAAACTTCATTCTCACTGTTTCCTTTGACAGAATACTGCATCCATTACTGTTCTAATTAGATAACCACAGTGTGGGATTCGTTGTAGACAGATATTATTTCTGAAGGGACAAGAAATGTGCACATTGGACAGTTTAGTTTTTACTTTCACTCTTGCAGACTGACTTCCAAAGCATCCATTGCTAATATTAAAATTAAGAAATCACTTGCTGCTAAAAAAAATACTTTTAAGATTTATTGTTGCTTTTACATCTGGCTTACTTTGGTTATATTTGATGGGTTCTTTTAGGTGTTTTCTAAGGTGTTTCTGTCCCTCAGCACTGTCCTACCTAAAAATGTTATCCGATCAGCTTAAAAGTAGCCAAAGGTGGCAATTTGCAAAGTGGACATTGCTTCTTTAAAGCCAGTCTGACAATGAAAATTACCTGTTCAACTATAGATGTCATCACATGTTACATGATATTATCATGCACTGGTGGTGTGCCTTATGACATCATAGAACATGAAGTGTCATTGAAACTAGGTCCTTGATGTAACTAGTCCTTGACCCGAAATCCCGTTCTTTTTTTTAGATCATTACCTGAGTAGGCTGCTGATAGTTCCACCTTATACTATACAATACATCCTTAACCAAGTTGTTTCCAGGGGAAGCCATGTGTATCCAAGAGGAAGTTGAAAGAAACAAGAATTGCAACTACATTATCTAACCAAAATGTAACACGTATAAAAAAATAGGTGGGATTTTGATTATATGATTACGACTATCATCCTTAATTTTTTTACCTCTTCTTGTAGGCATCTTTCTTCCAGATATTTGATATTTTACAAATGTTTATGGAGACTCTCAATCATCCAGGTCCAACCTTTGGTTGTCCCAAAGGTGCTTTTTTCCAAAAGGCAACTGGACTTTCTTGGTTTAAATCTTTGAAAACATTTCATTTCTCATCTCAGGAGCTTCTTTAATTCTTCAGTTCGACTGAAGAAGCTCCTTGGATGAGAAGCAAAATGTTTTCAAAATGAAAACAAAGAAAGTCCTGTTGCTTTTGTTAAAAAAGCTCCTTTGAGACTTTATAGCTTCCAGACTTCTAATATACAGAGCCAACCATTCTGGGAACTATGGTCCTCACACAACAGGAATGCAATTATTTAGGGGAAACTATAAATTCAGGGAGAAAAATCCCCTGATTCTCCATTAACTATTGCCTACAAAATGAAATCCATATACTGTGGGAACATTTGGGCTTATTTGGGAGTTATTTTAATTTTGATTAATATTTAGTATTTGTATAATAGCAATGGCACTAAGACTTATGTACCACTTCACAGTGCTTGACAGCCTTCTCTAAGCAGTTTACAGAATCATACAATATTAATAGCATGTGACTACCGGTAATATTTCATGTTTGCATTATTTAATATTAATGCTACTCATTTTCCTCTAGGGTCACATGTAATTAATGTAATTAAGAGTAGAAATGTTCTGTCAATCTAGAAACAAACTCCATTAAATTTAATGGCTCCCACTCCCAACTAGGGAGAGTAAGTTTTACAAACTAAACCAAAGTAAATGTTATTTCTGAGAACTGTATTTTATCTTTCACATTAATTAGCATGTTTTAAAAAACAGTCAAATATGTCTCTAAAACATTGCTGTAGCATGTTTCCAAATGTGTATTTTGATAGATTTAAACTGCTGAAGATTTAATGCCAATATTGAGAGAAGTGTGTTACAGTATTTAGTGGATGGTCAAGTCAGAGAAGCATAGATCAGATTTCTTCATGCAGGAACTGGAAAAATCAGACTCTCTCAAGGTTCTTTATGCATCTCATATGCATCATAATGTTTTATCTTACAATACTTTCCCCTAGTGTACATTAGAAAGAACACTAAGTTAAAGTCATTTCTGGCAGAATTAAGTTGATTACAGAAATGTTGATCTGTAGTCAGTTTGCATCTTAATAAGCCCCAGGGATATGTGAAAAATACCAAGGTAAGTGGTAGATTGACACTTATCACTGCATATATCTAGAAGTGTGCTAACAATGTGTGAAAACAATCTTGTTTTAGCATAGCAAGTGATTTTCATTTTCAGGATAAAATATGTCACTAACTCAGCTGTGCAGCTCAGTTTCTGCAAACACAGAAAGTTATCTACCGGTAATTTGTGGTGGAGAGGGGGTTTAGAGCAGGGGTGGGTTCTACCCACCTTCGCTACCGGTTCTCTTTGTGTGCGTGCGTGCACGCGCGCGTGTGAAATTTGCACGTGCGCATGAGTGAAGCGACCACGTGCGTGTAAATCACGCTACCGCGCATGCGCAGAAACTTTTTTCCCCGAAAAATCGCCAAAAAAGCACTCTGCGCATGCGCAGAACGCTAATTTCGGCGATTTTGGGAAAAAAAAGGTAAGTTTGGGCGTGCGGGTGGGCCCGGGTCCGGGACGCTGCGAACCGGTTCGGTGACGTCACAGCGTCACCGCTACCTATTCGC